>CM038053.1:41357737-41465237 GCA_021397845.1 Areca catechu | reverse complement strand
TCAATGGTTGAAGACATTTTGAAGGATTTATATGGGAGTAATAGTAGTGTGGGGACAATAACCACCTACCTAGTTCAGCAGAAAAGGCATCCAGTAAATTGGACACTTTGAATGACTAGGACAGCAACCTTCAATGATTTGGGTGTATGGGTCATATATTCTATTCTTGCTTTGAAGTGCAGAGCTTAAAGAATGCATTCTTCTGCATCTCTAAATAGCCCTGGCATCTCTTCACTGTCCATGTTCTACAGCTGAGCACAGATACTAGTGTCTATCTGCTAGATCATTGCTGAGTCAATGCATAAGTTGCAAGTAGATAGCTTTGTAATCCAAGTAAGCAAAGAAGGTGAGATTGCGAGATCCATGGTTGCACCCAAGTTCAGCTTGTGGCCAAATAGGCTCTTCAGCCGCTTGCGGAAGATTGTTACATGCTTCTTCTCTCTTCGCTCCAGAAGGTCATCAATTCCCCACCCAAGGGCTGATGAACCTCCGGATGTCCCGAAAATATCGTGCAGTTCATATCATCATCCCTTGATTCACATTACAACGAAGCCATCTCAGATTGCATCGAGTTCTTTAACAAGTCATGCCAGGAGACAAGATTGAATGGTCAGAATATTGAAGATTTGTTTAGTATCATTTTAATTATCAAAGGCTTTGCATTGCATCTGAGATCGAAATAGCTTGTGCTTGAGTGCATTTGGTTTAAATACATGATGTGGTTGGATTGCATATATTTTGGCGAAATGTTAACTCTTCATTAGAAGAATCTTTGCAGCTTAATGTTGTTTGTCTGAAACTTTTTTTTTTTGTCAGAACACTCTAGTGACTACTTCTGATGATCAATTGAAAGAAAAAAATGAGGATCTTATTTATGTATGACATAATGCTGATGATTAACAGTGCCACCTCTGATCACATAAGGCAGACAAATATGGCAATATTGAAAGGAACAAACCAAACTAATGCCATGATTGTTTGAACACTAGCATGGAACTTGAAGCCCCTTGTTCAACTTCTATGATCTATGAGCTTTAGGTAATGCACCTTCTTGAAAACCTCTCTTCTTGGAGAAAATCACCCCTATAAAAGGAATGAATGTCTTCTTCTTCTTTTCTTCATCGGTTCCACCACCTTGTCCACAGAAAATTGTCTTTCCAAAACCTTGTCCTCTTCGTTTAGGACTCGAGCCAAGGTTGGCGGGTCAGCGAACTTAACACTCCTCTTCTTTAGCAACTCCATTCCCCCTTCCATCACTGGTTTCTCAACCTGAATTTTGGTTGCACTCTCTACAAACTTGAGGTCTTCAATATCTGATTCTACAACTCGTTTCTCTGATTCCCTTGCTTGCAATTGTTTGAGCTCATTATTTGTCCTCTCAAGCTCTGCCTGAGAGAACCGAGGCACTTTGCCATTTCCAAGCTTTCTTCGCGTGCCTTTGCAAGGCTTTGCCTTGTTTCTTCTAGCTCAGACTTAATGGACGCAATCTGTGATAGGCTATGCTCATTCATGCTCATTGCAAATCTCATCTATTAACCAAAAATTATGATTAAATGCTACAGAACTTGGTAAGCTTTCATGAAGCATAACTCAAGATAACTACTCTCATACAGGGTTAATACGAAATATTTCTTCGTTGTCTCGTTTTGTTGGATTACATTTTCAAACAACATAATGCACCAACTTATATTACCTTGTTTCATCGTCACCTGGCTAAGGAATTACTCCTATTTTTATTATTTATTTATTTTAGATTACTCCTTTTCTTTTGAGGAACGGTTAGAAGATTACTTATGTTTGTTGTTTTGCTCCCAAACACCCGCCCCACCCCACGATGCGCACGCGCATGGGCTCGGCCCAGCATGTTGCGGCGGTCGCGCGGAGCATTTCCGTGCATGTTTCGCACGGTGCTTTCGGCCATCCGATCGCGCGATCAAATGGCCACGGTTTGATCTGGCATTGAGGCAGCATTTTGCACGGATTGTGGCTCGATTTGAACTGTTGATTTTTTATCTGATGACCTGGAATATTTTTGGAAGGCATTGGACTGTTTTAGGTTTTTTTGACGTAGTTGCCGATGGTTTTAAAAACCATAGAGACGCCCTGCGATACAAGACGCCGAAATATTTTTTTGACAAGCAACAGAGAGCTGCAGAAGGTCCAGAAAAATATTGAAGACGATCCAGAGAGCAAATAAAATATCAAATAAAATATTTGAGAATCCACGTGGCGAGGCTAGAGGCCTGGTATTCCGTGATCTCTCCTGTTTTTCTTCCTTTTGCCTCTTTGTGATTTTGCCTCTTTGTGATTTTGCCTCTTTGTGATTAATCTGCAATATTATTGGGATATTTGTATTTCTTTTATGCCCATGCCCAATTTTGAGGGCAGATTATAGTGGATTGACGATACAGAGAGCAAATAAAATATCAAATAAAATATCAGAGAATCCACGTGGCGAGGCTGGAGGCCTGGTATTCCGTGATCTCTCCTGTTTTTTCTTTCTTTTTTTATTTGTTTGCCTCTTTATGATTAATCTGCAATTATTATTGGGATATTTGTATTTCTTTTATGCCCAATTTTGAGGGCAGATTATAGTGGATTGACGATCCAGAGAGCAAATAAAATATCAAATAAAATATCAGAAAATCCACGATAGGATTTGGCGAGGCTATTATTTTTTCTTCTTTTGTTTGCCTCTTTGTGATTAATCAGATATTTGTATTTCTTTTATGTCCAATTTTTGGGACAGATTATAGTGGATTGCTCCTTCCTCTATGTGGATATAGGCAAATTTGCCGAACCACGTTAAATTTCATCTTTCATTCTGATTTGATATCTGTTTGTGTGATTGGTAAATTGCTAAAGCGAGTAAACAGAAATTAATTGAAAACCTAAACCGGTACAATCGATTGTGCGCATCCCAATAATTTACTTTGAGATGATGAAATAGGATTCATCAATACTGTTATGTAAATAAAATTGGCATCGTGGTAGTTCTATCTTCTTGATTCCGATCCGAGATACTTTCACCCTTCAAGTTTTCACCCTCTGTTCTAGACTCACTGAATGGGAAAGTCCGGTAAACAAACTTATCTCCTCCGCTTTACCTATTTATTTTTGTGAAGAAAGACCTAACTTTCTTGGAAAATAAACGATAATGACGCTATCTAATTGAGTCAAGTTAGCTATCTGGCATATCGATCTTAAACCTTCGTGTTTAATAAGAATTAATTCCATGCGTCAAATTGTTTGCATAGTGGAGCTTTGAAGCATTTTCAATTTGTCACCCTTCAAGATGACTATAATGGATTGATTTTAAATTACTACCATGTTCATCTAGGTAATCCGTGCAAAAAACTGCAACGAATTCTGCTCTTTTCACCTTATTGTAATTATATGCTAATAGACAGCCAATAATGGGAATCAACCATTTATAACATATTGCTCAACTGCATTACCATTTAATTTGTCCATGCACTAAAAGTGGACGCTAGGAATAACTACCCTCGAAGTCAACTTGGTGGACTTTTCTTTTGCGTTTAACACCAGGCCTTCCCTAAGCTCGAAGGAAGGCTCTCGCTATAGGAAGATCGCTGTCCTTCGGTTCTCCTGACATGGTTAATATTCACCCAAAAAGCTTTGGCACTTGGCAGTTGGATGAATTCTTCTAATCACAGCTTACAGACTTTATGCTATGTCCATAACACAAATAGATTTACTTTATTCTATACATCTTTTCTGAGCAAAAAAGAGAGAGAGAGATGGAAGGAGGCTACCTCATTAAGCTTGTTGACATAGACTTCTCCGGCCAACACCGTCTCGCCGAAGAGCACGACGGCTTCCTTCACCGATCGGAACGGTGCTCTTGTGTCGATCTCGGCTCTTGTCGCCACAACTCCACCTTCTTCTCTCTCCATGCTCTGTTCTTCCCTCCAACGGCTAACACTAACACATGAGAGAGAGGGAGAGAGCGAGAGAGATGTGGGAATGGTAGAGAGGTGTTAAGGTGGGTGAAGGGAGCGGGAGGGGGGTGGTTTTATTTTGTTTAGATGACTTCAGGCTGAAAGGTCATTGGAGAGATGGAAGGAGGGGGAGAGGGCCGGGAGTTTGATTTACACAAGGGGATGATCATACGATACTGGTTCGTTTCTTGGCGTCTACTTCATCGGTAGTTGGAGAAGATCTAGGTTGGGTAAACTGTCCTGATTGGAGTGATCACAGGGCCCATATCCATTGGATGGAAGAGGTTAGAGAGCGAGAGGAAGACGTCTCGCCAAATGGCCTGATTCGGAATTTTATCTAGTTGGGCTTTCCGCTAGAACGATCAAAAGGAGAACTTTAGATATGTTTATGGAAACCTCATCGGTGGATTAAAATAGTGGCGATTTCTACTAATTCCGCACTTCTGGTTGGTTGGGAATCAAACCGGAAGGAAGGGAAATTGCAAAAGATAAAAAAAAGATACCCTCGTTCCGGCCCATGAAAGATATCCCCTGGCTTGTCCAACAGCTGGTGGCGTAGGCATTTGCAAGGAAGCCCCGGTATCCTATGCGGTGCGCTATTTGGAGCAGGATAACTGGTACAATTTTGGATAGCCATCACATCTCCTATCATAACGATCGACGGCTATCAAACAGGATGTGGAATATCCCATTTAAAGCATGTTTTGTATGGCGCACAATGCCCACCATGTTTGATGAATATCCAATCGGGATTTTTTTAAAAATAATATAAAAAAAAATTAATTACAAAAGTAGGTGATCCGTAATATATTTACGGATCTAGATGGCACGTCGCAAGGCAAGATATTTGGAGAAAAAAAAAAAAAAATTGGACACGTGGCATGGGAGGCCAGCTCGGCTAAATTCATCTTTGAATTTTCAGGTGAATTCATCTTTTCGAAAGATAGAATTCAAGCCACTTGACCACTCAGCAAGAGAGCTCGCAATTGGGTGACACGTAGCAATCTTGGTGTTCCCTGGTGACACGTGGTCGAGAGAGTTTCGTTTTTGGAAAGACGAACTTGAATTCGTCTTTTCAAAAGACGAATTCAAGCCACGTGACCGCTAGGCAGGAGAGCTCGCAATCCGGTGACACATGGCAATCCCAGCGTTCCCTGGTGACACATGGTCGAGAGAGTTCGGCTTTTGGAAAGACGAACCTAAATCGTCTTTTCAAAAGATGAATTCGCCTGAGAATTCGTCTTTTGAAAAGACGAGCTCAGGCAAAACCCGTTTAGCTGCGGTTCCTTGTTTTTTTCCTGTTCTTCTTTGATTTTTTTTGTTCTTCCCTCTCGCCCGTCCGGTTCTTCCCTCGTCGGTTCCTCCCGTGGTCCCAATCTTTGTTTTTTATCTTCACCTGTGGTCCCCTAGCCATTCGATCTTCGTTATTCTCGATTATTTTCAGTTCCGGTTAGTATTTTTATTTTTTTTGATTTTTTAGTGTTTAAACTTTTTTTTGATTAATAATTTTATTTTGTTGTGTAGATCCGATTTCTGGCTTCCATTCTGTGGACGATCTAGATCTCGTTCCTGCATATTTCATTATCTCGAATGAAGGTAATTTTTTATTAATTTATAATTTTTTGATTGTTTAAATTAAATTTTGTCTATAATAATTTAATTTCAAGAATTTAATTAATTTAATTTATGCTTGTTTGAATTAAATTTTTTAATACATATTTGAGTAATTAAATTTTGTGTTTTGAATTTTCTATGATAAATTTATTTAGTATTTGTTATTTAATAATTTACATTATTGCTTTTATATTATGAATTAATCTTGAAAAATTGATTTTATATATAGTTAAATAAATATGTTAATTATAAAAATTGATAAAATATTATTAAATTTTGATGGACGATTAGGATAATTAATTTATGTAATAAATAAAATTAAGAAGGATAGGTTATATAATTTATGTAGAATATGAAATTTTTAGTAATTAATAAATGTATATGAAAATCTTAAGGTATTTAAAATTCATTAAATAATAAGAAGTTTTGATTATCTATTTTTTTGTTTAATATTTATTATTTCAGGAATTAAAAAAATAATATATATTGATAATGATTAACTAAATAAAAATAGTATATATTAGAAATAAATGTATAATATGTAGATCCAATTATTAAGATTTAAAAATTTAGTATTATATTTCAATAATCAATTAATGTATTAATTAATATAAAAAGAATAATGATATGCTAATAATTTTTTATTAAAAGATATTATAAATATGAACTTATTTATGCTAGTAAATGGATTAATCATTAAGATTATTTTGTCGTTATTAATTGAAGTAATATTTAATTATGAATATATAAGTATATAAGAATAATATATTAATATGGATAGGCGTAATTAATATAGTTATAAATATGATTGATGTGACCGGGTCGCTGACGTGGAGCAATGAGCCTGACGTGGAGCCCTCATCGGACGCCACGCTGGAGTCCCACCACGGGCCCCTTCGCCGGGCTGAGCTCCCCGATGTCAATGGGGCCGCCCGTCGAAGCTGGGCTCCGTCCTCCGCTAGGTCGGTCCCTGCCAGGTCGGGATGCCTAGGTCGGAGCTGAGCTCAAGCCCCACCAGAGGCAGACCCTTCGAGCCCGAGGTCGGGCCCCGTGACCCGGAGTTGAGCTCAAGCCTCCTCCGCCACGTGGGACCCCTCCGAGGCCGGGTCCCCTGGGCTGGGCGTGCCTCATCCACCTCTGCCAGCCCGAGCTCGGTCAAGGCTGGGCCCCCCTAGCCTGGAGCTGAGCTCGGCCCTCCTCCACAAAATCGAGCCGCCATGAGGCGGGTACCCTACAAGCGGGCCCCATCTCCCCAGCTCGGTCCCCAGCGCAAATCGAGGCATCAACCACCAAAGGAGCAGCACCTCCCCTCCAAGGACAGTGGCGTGCCCCCCGAGGACCATACAACAGCACCCGCCACGTCGTCATTAATGCCCACGACCGTCATTCATACCAAAAAGAAAGGAAGCTCACATCAAGGCGCCATGCCCTCCACCGACCTTCCGTATGACCGGAGAAAAGACCCCACCAAGGAGCACGGTTCCCGAGAGCGGCGACACAACAGTCGAGGTCCTGCCAGGCTTCCAGGAAGGGCAAATAAAAGGAATGTCAGAGGCATGTAGAAGCTTCTCCAACTACCCAATAAAGAAGGCGTCCCATCTACGGGACGATACCTTGTCGTACCCATATGACGGCATGGGAGAACCCCGAGGCAAGCCAAAGTAGAAGACTCAGCCATAGTAAGCAAAAAGGAGGTAACAGTACTCATATTATGATATAGCAACATTCTCTCAACAAGAGAGCACCCAAATTTTCCAACAACACAACCATCACAAAGAAAAAGAGGAGAAGGGGGAGAGGCCAGACAGGAGGGCAAGACCACCTCGGCCACCACATCCCCCAGCTCACACTCACCCTCTTATACACTCCTCTCTCTCCTCCTAGCATGGAGCTCATCTAGAGGGCTCGACCGGGAGGATCTGTTCTTCTAGATCATCACTGACTTGACCGTCGGAGTGCCCCCACCGGAATCCCCGGCCCGGGTCACTGACGTTGGCTTTCTTACAGGTCCCGAGGCACCGGAGGCATCCCCCGCGGGCGGGCGCGGAACACCCGACGCCATCAGTAGCTACGGGCCAAGGCGATCTGGGCGGCAACAGATTGGCACGCCAAGTAGGGGGGCAGAACGACACTCGATCCAGTCCAGGCCTCGCTTAGCCAATCCATCGGGAGGATGGTGACCACCCGGCCAAGAGGAGCTTCTCCCAGCCATGCGGAGGCATCCCTTCCCACGGGAACCCGCACGGACCGGAGACGGAGCTACCTGCCCTGGTTCAACCGCCCCCACTGGAGATCCAGCTGGCTGCACTTGCCCAGCAGATGCACACTTTTACTGCAGCAGTGCACCAGCTCCAGCATCAGCACCAACGTCGGTCCCTGGCTACCCACTAGCAGCCAGAGACCCCTACAGCCCACACCGCAGCATCCCGCGATAGCCGCGTTCCTTCCACGGGTGGCCTTCGCAGCTGCGGGCACTTACATACCCTCGGGATACCCATCAGGCCCCAATGAAGCGATGGCGGGCCAGCTCTACTAACAAAGAAAGCTGCTCACCGTACCTTAATCGGGGGGCACCTAAACCCTGCCAAGGTAGGAAGGGCAAAGCTCCCCGCCATGGGCGCCGCGCGTCCGCGTCACCTTCCCCGCCCCTTTCAGCGGAGGGGTCCACAGATGAAGCCATCAGGTGCATGGTGGAGAAGCGCCTGGAGGAGCATGACCGCAAGTTGGTAGAGTTTGCCCACCGGTTCGCCAACTTTTCTGGCTCGACTAGCGAGCCATCGGGCTATGATGCTCGCCCCCCGTTCTCCCAGGAGATCTAGGCGGAGCCGATTCCCCGTCGGTTCCGCATGCCGCAGGTGGATCCTTACGATGGGACCACCGACCCCCTGGACCACCTAGAAAGTTACCGGACCCTCATGAGGGTCCAGGGGGCCACTGACGCTCTTCTGTGCGTCGCATTCCCTGCTACCCTTCGGAAGGCGGCTCGGGTATGGTTCACCCACCTCGAGCCGGAAAGTATCAATTCTTTTGCCTAGCTGGGGCAGAAGTTCGTGGCATATTTTGACGCCTGTCAGAAGATGCCACGCGAGGCGGACAACCTCTTCTCCATCAGGCAACAAGACCGTGAGCCACTGCGGGACTATGTGGCCTGCTTCAAGGCCACTGCCTTGGAGATCTATAGCCTGGAGGAGCCGGTCGCAATGCTGGCCCTAAAGCGAGGGCTCAGGACTTCCCGCCTAACCTACTCACTTGATAAGAAGCCCCAGAAGACCTACGCCGAGCTACTCTTCCGGGCTCAGAAGTACATCCGCGCCGAGGAGGCGGATCATATGAGGTGGGAGCTCGATGGGAAGCCGATGAAGGGGCCGGCGCCTTCCGTGGCGCCTGGAGCACAGAGGCCGGGACCGCCAGCTCAGAGCTCCTGACCGACACCAAGGCCAAGGAACGCTCCCGTTCCTCAGGGGAACTTCACTCCCCTTCTTGTTCTGAGAACGAAGATCCTTATGGAGATCGAAGGCGAGACCTATCTGAGGCGTCCCCCGCCATTGAAGCCATCCTTCACCCGGGATAAGATGAAGTACTGCCGCTTCCACCGTGACCATGGCCACAACACCAAGGAATGCCATAATCTCAAGTGGGAGATCGAAGAGCTCATCAAGAGAGGCTACCTCGAAAAATATGTGGGGGGCAGAACTCGATCAGAGTCCCAGGCGCTCGTTGCTCTCCCGCCAGCTCCAGCCATCGACAACCGCCCCACCGAGAAGCCGATGGGCATGATCTCCTGGAGAGTTGAGCGTGCGTCCAAGAGGACCCGGGGGACAGGGGACCTTGAGAATGTACTCCCCTTTTTAGGGAAGGGGAAAATGGGGATAAAAATGTAAATAGTGATGCTGTGGTCGTTGAGATGATGATCGCAAAGCATCCTGTAAAGTGCATCATGGTAGATAGTGGAAGCTCCATAGATGTACTTTTCTATGATGCTTTCTCCAGGATGAATCTCTCCCCTACTCAGCTCAAGCCCATATATACCCCTCTTGTTGGTTTCATGGGAGACTCCGCAAGGGTGGAGGGAGAAATCACTCTCCCAGTCACTGCCGGGACCCCACCTCGGCAGAGCACCATCATGATGACGTTCATGGTTGTCAGGCTTCCTTCACCCTACAACGTGATTATGGGCCAACCTGGGCTCAATCTCCTCAACGCCATCGTCTCCACCAAGAGGCTCCTGGTGCAGTTCCCAACCCCTTGCAGCGTGGGGGAGATGAGGGGTATGCCCCAAGCAGTGTAGCACTGCTTCCAAACCCTCCCCGGGGCCCGGGTGCCCGAGGAGGGCTCTAGAGCAGACGAGCTTGACCAGAGGGCCCAGGACCCCAGGGGAGGCTCGGTCGAACGCTTGCTTCCTTACCAGCTCGGGGCCGACTAGACGAAGACCGTGTAGATCGGAGCCTAGCTGCCCGAGGAGGAGAAAGCTCCGTTGTTGGAGTTCTTGAGGGAGAATGCGGACGTGTTCGCCTGGACGGCAGCTGACATGCCAGGTATTCCCCCTGAAATCATCACCCACAAACTCAATGTTGATCCGAAGTACATATCGGTTCGACAGAAGAAGAGGAGCTTCGCCCCAGAGAGGCAAGCGGCCATCAATGAGGAAGTTGAGAAACTTCTAGCCACCAGCTTCATCCGAGAAGTACAGTATCCAAGCTGGCTGGAGAATGTGGTGATGGTAAAGAAGAATAATGGCAAGTGGAGGATCTGTGTGGATTACACCGACCTCAACAAAGTATGCCCAAATGACAGTTTCCCTCTGCCAAGGATAGACCAGTTGGTAGACGCTACTTCGGGGCACAGGCTACTCTCCTTTATGAATGCATTCTCTAGGTACAATCAGATCCAGATGCACCCAGAGGACGAGGAGCACACTGCCTTCATCACTGACCGGGGGACATACTGCTACAGGATGATGCCCTTTGGCCTGAAGAATGCTGGGGCCACGTACCAACGCTTGGTCAACAAGGTCTTCAAGGACCAGATTGGCAGGAATGTGCAAGTGTACATGGATGACATGCTTGTTATGAGCAAACCGAGCTCGGACCACATTGTCGATCTCGCTGAGGCCTTTCACAGTCTCCGGAAGTACCAGATGAAGCTCAACCCAGCAAAGTGCGCCTTCGAGGTGGCGGCCGGGAAGTTCCTCGGCTTCATGGTCACCTAGAGAGGCATCGAAGCGAATCCAAAGAAGGTCCAAGCAATCCTTGACACGGAGCACCCAACATCCAAGAAGCAGGTTCAGCGCCTGACGGGGAGAATCGCAGCTCTAAGCCAGTTCATCTCGAGGTCGGCTGATCACTACCTCCCTTTCTTCAAAGCGTTGTGCAAGATGCACGACTTCACCTGGACTGAAGAGTGCAAGATGGCCTTTGAAGAGCTGAAGGAGTTCCTGACCTCCCACCTCTGCTGTCCAGACTAGAAGAAGGAGAAGAGCTCCTACTCTACCTGGCGGTCACCTCAGGGGCCGTCAGCTCGGTCCTTGTCCATACAGACCAGGACGAATCACAAAAGCTGGTGTACTACACCAGCAAAATACTCCATGATGTGGAGATCAGGTATACCCGCTCCGAAAAATTTATTTTTGCACTAATTATGTCTGCTAAGCACCTCAGACCCTATTTCCAAGCGCATCCAATCGTGGTTGTGACTGATCAGCCGCTGAGGACCATGCTAAGCCACCCCGAGACTTCCGGAAGGTTGGCCAAATGGTCCCTGACGCTGAGCGAGTACGATATTGCATATCCGTCAAGGTCATCGTAGAAGGCCCAAGTCCTAGCCGACTTAGTGGTCGAATATACAGGGCTTCCCGATGAACCAGAGCAGATGGTCCTGGAGAGCCAAGCTAAGCCCGGCCAACTTGGGGACCCTTGGATCCTTCACGTGGATGGAGCCTCCAATTCTTGCGGGAGCGGAGCAGGCCTCATCCTCGCCAATTTTGATGGAGTGGTGATAAAGTGTGCACTTCGATTTAAGTTCCCTGCCATGAACAACCAGGCGGAGTATGAGGCACTCCTTGCAGGCCTGATGGTGCGAGCACCAGACTCAGAAAAAGACTTCAGAGCTCCATCTGGATCTCTGATTGACCTTGCCCGAAGAATTAGGGTTTTCTGGTTTGTAATAAGGGTTGACTTGATCAACTCAATTTTAGCTTGAGTCTGTATTCCCTGCAATTTATTTTTGTTGAGTTATGTTGACTCAGTAGTGGTCTAGGACTTCAACCTGGGGTGTCACATTTTCTCCCAAGGCCAAGCAAGTGGGCGCCACACTCCCAGCCACACTCCCAGCCACACGCCTGAGTCCAGGGGGCGCCACATCTCCATCCAGTATGCTCTGGTCCCCACACCACAAGATAGCAGGTCCCTTCTCTCATGCGCCATTTGAGGAGAAAGCAATCTGGGATCCACAATTCAAGGGGGCGGCCCACAATATTCCATAAGAGCCAAGCTATGAAAAGAAAGAAACTCTTCTTGGAGAATACTTCAAGGGGGCGCCCATTCCATGCCAAAAATTCCCAAAGCAAAGATGGGAAGAACCATGACTTAGGGAGAAAGAAAAGGAGGAGTCCAAAAGAGTTGAGCCATGGAAGGAGTGAAATTCTCTCTTGAAGAACAAGGCTAGGAGGCGCCACTTACCTTCCTTTTAAAACCTCCAATCCACTTTTTTGGAACCTTTGGCCGGCCATATGTGTATGGATTGATCCTACAAACCTAATTTGAAGATCCTCTCCTTTAGTCCCACATGGGAAGATGTAAAACCCTACTCTCTTGTAAAGTCCTATAAATTAAACCCTCTTGTAAATTTTAAAGTAATCTGATGAATGAATTCAAATTTTTGTGTGAGCAAACTCTGTATTTTCTCTCTTCCGCACTTGCATCCAGGTGTTGAGCTCCGTGAGGGAGTAAATCCGGGTTCCCTAGGAACCTTGAGGAGGTGTGAGATCTCCAAACCCCAAACCCTAGGTTAGCCACTTCACTCCCAAACCCTAGCCGCCCATCATCCTCTTCTTTCCACCAAACCCTAGCCTATCCCACCTCTCACGGCCACTCTCTTCAAGTCAAGGCCGACCCCAGCATCCGGGTCCAGTCTGGATACTTCAGATCCAGAGCAATTCCCAGAGGAAGTCAGATCAGCCTCCAGGAGAATCCGGATTTCAGCAACATCAGTTTCAAGTCTTCAATCTGGTAAATCCTTCCTTGAGTATCTGATTTCATCACTTATTCTTCTTCTTTCCCAGATCTTGAGTTCAGGAGAAGCCGACTCAGCCACAGGACCAGTATTGGAGGATTCATTGCGAAGATATCCGAATCCGAGGATCCAACAATCTGCTCGAGAGAGTTCTTCCACCAAACTCTGTGAAGATCACTGTCTGGCCGGTAACCCATCTATTCTCTTTATTTCTGTCCTGTTGAAAGTTCAGAGCGAAACCCTAGGTCTGGGAGTTTCTCAACCCCCAGCGATCCGTTACTTCTGAACTACTCTGATAACCCAGTTTTATTTAAATTGTGCTTTCAATTATTACCTAGTCTCTTTCAATTTAGTTTAACTTTCCTTTGAGTCAAAGCCGACTTCTGAAAATATTAAAAAAACAACAAAAAAAGAATTAGTCTTAATTTACTTCTGTATCGCATCATCTCTTTTTCGTTTTGCATCATTTTTGGTATCAGAGCTTTCGTACTGCATCACCTGAAGGTGTCCCGTGAGCTGGGCGTACAGAACCTAAAGGTCATCATCGACTCCCAACTGGTTACCGGACAAGTCTCCGAAGAGTACGAGGCCCGAGATCCCCAGATGATGAAGTACCTGGAGAAGGTCCGTTCGAGCGCAGCAGGCTTCCATCACTTTCGCGTTTCCCATATACCCCATGGAGAAAATGCTCGTGCGGATGCACTGTCGAGGCTCGCAACCCTACCAGACTCATCCCTGGGGCGCGGCTATGTCAAGTATCTCGAGAATCCAAGCTACCAAAGCCCCGAGGAGGTGCAACAAGTAGCACATGAGCCGAGCTAGATGGACAAATACGTCAAGCATATCCAGGATGGCCTATTGCCAGGAGACCACAAAGAAGCTGGCCTCATCAGAAGGAAAGCCACCCGCTTCGTCTTAATGGATGGCAAGCTCTATCGCCGATCTTATTCCTACCCCTTCCTGAAGTGCCTCAGGCCCATAGAGGCAGCCTTCGTGCTCCAAGAGATACATGAGGGCCTCTGTGGGAATCATGTAGGGGGGAGGACTCTGGCATATAAGGCCCTTCGCCAGGGATACTTCTGGGAAACAACGAGGGAGGATGCCGCCGACTTCGTCAAGAAGTGTGACAAGTGCCAGCGCCACTCCTACATTCAACGCCTACCGGCTGCACCGATCTCCCAACTGTCATCTCTATGGCCTTTCGCACAATGGGGGATGGATATTCTGGGACCGTTCCCCATCGTACCTGGGTAGCAGAAGTTCCTACTAGTGGCGATCGACTACTTCACCAAATGGGTCGAAGTAGAGCTGTTGGCTTGGATTACAGAAGCCAATGTTCACCAATTCTTTCGGAAGTCTGTCATCTGCCGCTTCGGACTCCCCAATTGCATCATCACCGATAATGGGCGATAGTTCGACAACTGGGAGTTTGAAGTATTTTGTGCTGAGCATGGGATCCAGCACCACTTCATCTTGGTTGCTCATCCCCAGACCAACGGCGAAGCAGAGGTGACAAATCGAACCATCCTTCAAGGACTCCGCACCAGGTTGGACCAGGCGAAAGGCAAATGGGCAGAAGAACTTTCGAGTGTCCTGTGGGCCTACCACACAATGCCCAGAACGGTAACTGGCAAAACACCCTTCAACCTTGTTTTTGGATCTAGAGTGGTGATCCCAGTCGAGCTTGACGTGCCCATGCTCTGGGTGTAGTGGTACGACGAGGCCCAGAACTCGGCACATCTCCTACTCAACCTTGACCTCCTTGAAGAGACGAGGGACAAGGCCCGACTTCGGATGGCAGCATATCGGCAACGAGTCGCCCGATACTACAATGCGTGGTGAAGCAGAAGACCTTCCGACCTGGCGATCTGGTGTTGCGCCGAGAAGAAGCGTCCTAGCCCAGGGAGTGCGGCAAACTCTCGCCGAACTGAGAGGGCCCTTATAAAGTGGCCGAGGCCCTCTCGCAGGGGGCCTACTATCTCGAAGGCTTGGATGGCACCAGGTTCCTCCAGACTTGGAATGCTTGTAATTTGAGGAGATACTATCAGTAATGTAAGTATTCCCTCCATGAGAAATAAAAATTCCTTTATGCATGACAATTTATCTGCCTTGCAGGAAACTCAAGCCGTGAGCTCAGCTCCTCGGCACCAAAGCCCGGAGAAAAGTCTTTCGGCATAAAGACCTGGGAAGCCCTCAGGCACTCCAACCGCGAGCCCAGCTCCTCGGCACCAAAGCCCGGAGAAGAGTCCTCCGACACAAAGACCTGGGAAGACCCCAGGCACTTCAGCCATGAGCCTAGCTCATTAGCACCAAAGCCCGGAGAAAAGTCCTCCGGCACGAAGACCTGGGAAGCCCCCAGGCACTCCAGCCACGAGCCCAGCTCCTCGGCACCAAAGCCTAGAGAAGAGTCCTCCGGCACAAAGATCTGGGAAGCCCCCAGGCATTTCAGCCACGAGCCTAGCTCCACGGCACCAAAGCCCGGAGAAAAGTTCTCCTGCATGAAGACCTGGGAAGCCCCCAGGAACTCCAGCCGCGAGCCCAGCTCCCCGTGATGCGGGACAAAATCGATGTAACCTGGTTATTTAGAAAATAGAGAAAAACATCTAACAAACTATGATCGTAGGAGGGCTAAGAAGCCTCCCGGGACTAGGGCATACTGACACTAAAATCTTAAGACAGCTGATCTCTATTGTTTTCAATTTTTTGGATGGATGTGGCGAAGGAAGGATGAAGATGGGGGACCAAGAAGTGGAACTCATGGCCTTGAGACTCACTCTGGCGGGGGACGCACACAGAAAGTCAGGGTTCAAAGCCTAAAGCTACCCTCCTGAGGGATCACAGCACCAGCTACCCTGAGCTCGCATCGAACCCATAATGCACATTGCAGGGCTCTCACATAGATGCGCTAGGATGACTCTCAAAGGACACGAGAGAATAAAGAAGACGAGATAGCAGATAACTAGGATACTCACCGAACCCATAATGCACACAGCAGGGAATGCCTCACACCCCTCATCGAACCCATAATGCACACAGCAGGGAACGAAGGCAAATGGGCCTCAGCCCAAAACCAGAATCGGAACAAATGGCTAAATCAAAAATTTCATTCAACTCTCTCTCTGATTATTATAGGAGGAGAGGGGGCCTTTATATAGAAAAATCAAAATCCTCAGCTTCTTAGCCTCCAAGAAAACTAAAAAAGGAAAATAAATTATATCAAAATTCATGTTACATCAAAAGTGATGCTGATATACTCTGAAAAGCATGTTGCCTTGATGATCTGCTCTAGAAAGCATGTTGCTTTGAAAATGGGGCTGCTCTGAAATTCATGCAACTCCAACTCATGGCCGAGCGGAGGATCGATCTACCGACGGAGCATACGGCCGGCGACTAGGAAGCAGGCGACGGACGGCTGGCGGCGGGCTACAGGTGAGGCAGCACAAAGGGCATGGCACGGCATGCCCAGCGTGCCGTTTGGTCTCCCACGGCCGTGGGAGACCTCAGAGCGCCGGCGTGGCCGGTGGACGGCGAGGGAGGCCAGGGCTAGCGGGATGGTGGCCGGCGGACATGCGGGCGGCGACGGCAACGGCGATGGCGGCGCAGGGGCACACGTGGGCAGACGGACGCCTCCCACGTCCGTTCGTCTTCCCACGAGCATCGACGGCGACGGACCCCACCGACAGCCGAGAGAGGGCCAGTGGGTGGCGGGAACGGGCGGCCGGTGGCAGGCGGCGACGGTGGCCATGGGACGTGTACGACTGTTGGTCTTCCCACGGCCGTTCGTCTTCCATGGGCAAGGGTGGCGACGGCGGCTTCTCCGGCGAGGGCGGGGGCCGGCGAGCGCCGGCGGTGGTCCGGCGGTGGCGACCGAGGGTCGGGCGGCCCGGATCTGGGACCGGCGGGGTGGAGGCTAGGGTTTTGAAATTCGTTTTAAAACCACGAAAGAAAGACGGTGAAGATGGAATAAAACTGGAATAAGGTGAGAATAAGATCAGGATAAAACTAGAATAGAGGGAATAGGTGGAATAGTGGGAATAAGTAAAAATATAAAAAAATATGAAAAAATAAGAAAAAATGAAGAAAATACCCGGACCTGCCTTGGATCCCCATCATTCTCCTCTACCGCGAAGAACTTGACTCCGTCAAGTTCGAAAAATGGAGCACACCCTAATCCACAACTCGCTCTGGTACCAAAATTGATGCGGGACGAAATCGATGTAACCTGGTTATTTAGAAAACAGGGAACAACATCTAACAAACTAGGATCGTTGGAGGGCTAAGAAGCCTCCTGGGACTAGGGCATACTGACACTAAAATCCTAAGATAGCTGATCTCTTTTGTTTTCAATTTTCTGGATGGATGTGGCGAAGGAAGGATGAAGATGGGGGACCGGGAAGTGGAACTCATGGCCCTGAGACTCACTCTAGCGGGGGACGCACACAGAAAGTCAGGGGTCAAAGCCTAAAGCTACTCTCCTGAGGGATCACAGCACCAGCTATCCTGAGCTCTCATCGAACCCATAATGCATATAGCAGGGCTCTGACATAGATGCGCTAGGATGACTCTCAAAGGACACGAGGGAATAAAGAAGACGAGATAAGGGATAACTAGGGTGCTCACCGAACCCATAATGCACACAGCAGGGAATGCCTCACACCCCTCATCGAACCCATAATACATACAACAGGAGCCTTCTTTCTCGGGGTTCGGAGCATGGCCAGCCGCTCCTCGGATAAGATCCCCGGTAGCTGCTGGCGGCAATAGGCGAATCCCTTGGTGAAGGAGTCCGTCGCCACCTCTTTGAAGTCTTTGATATATTCTGGGGAGGCCTTGAAGGCGGCCACCACATCAGCAGCCCTCTTTCTCGTAGCCTCCTCCTGCTGCTGCGACTCCTCCAGCTACTTCTGGGCGTGCTCATGCTGCCGGGTAGCAATCGATACCGTCTTTTCGGCGGTCTCGACAGTTCGGCTGATAGCGGCGATCCTCTCCTCCGTGGCCGCTACCTTCTTCTCGGCAGAGGTGGCCCTATCCTTTGCCACCTCCACCTCAGCTCGGAGCTCCTTCACTCGAGCCCTCTTCGACTCGAGCTCCACCTCGAGCTCCTTCTTTATTCGGGTGGCATCGGCGATCTCGACCTGGAGGCCCTTGGCCTTCGAGTTGGACTCCCGGATCTCGGCCTCCTTCTAGCCTACCTCCACCTTGAGGGACTCGAGCTCAGCCTACCGCTGCTGGTCCCTCTTTGCCCCGTTGACATCGGGGAGCTCAGCCCGATGAAGGGGCCTATGGTGGGACTCTAGCATGGCGTCCGATGAGGGCTCCACGTCAGGCTCCTTGCTCCACGTCAGTGACCCGGTCACATTATTTGCCCCCCACTCCCGAGACCCATTATTACACGGCGCTCGGGGCTAAGGGAGTAATTGCGATGCTGACATGGAAAGGTGGAGAGATCTGATGCAATAATGACCGATATCGACGGTGTCTCGCCTGGCGGGCCCTTGAGCCTGTGCGGGGGTACCACGCGGCCACGTCTGGAAAGTGGTTATGGTGGGCATGGAAGTCAGAGCGACCACGATCGGATTGGGTGCGCCGGCCCCGTTGATCAACGACAGGTGGCACGACTCTTGGGGAAGCCGTAACGGTACAGTCGGGCGCAGGTTGCCTTGAGAAAAAGGAGTGCATCTTTTCGAACCATACCTTTTTTCGAATTCTTCGTGTCCGACGTTGTGCAGCAGTCTCCTTCTTCCTCCACTCCAGTCATCATCATCCGCTTAGGATCTTAGTAGGTTAGCCTCCTATTTTTCCTCTTTTCTAGCCGACTAGGGGTCGTCTTAGGTCTTCCCCCGTCCTTCCCTTTCTCTTCTTCTTCTTCTTCCATGGATCGCTTCGGATCAGACTTCCATCCTTCCTGCCAAGCCGAGGCAGGACCTTCCCAGCCGAGGACTCCTTCTTCCTCCGAAGAGAAAATGGAGGTGGCACGGTATGAATTTAGTAGGAGGCCCTCTCAAGGTCCTTTAGCCATTAGGGAACCCGGGTCTTCTCCTCCTCCCCATTTGGCTCTTTCTCCTGCTCCTGTTTCTGTTCCTGCTTCCCTCCTTGAGCCCAACCCTTCTCGATCGATAGGTCCCGGAGGGATTGCTTCGGTGATCTCCGTCGAGGATCTGGTGGCCATCCGGGGTCCATATGACATCCCTGAGTCTTTCCGGCTCTCCGTTCCTCGTCCCGGGGAGCGGGTCATGTCCAGTGGCTCTCAGCGGATCGCCTTCTATGAGGAGACCTTCGTCGAGGGCCTCCGGTTCCCTGTTCATCCCTTTTTTCTTTCCTTCTTGACCAACTACCGACTTGTTTCTGTCCAGTTGGTCCCCAATGCCATCAGAATGATATTTTGCTTCATCGTTCTATGTCACTTCCATGGGGTTGTTGCCCGTTTTTCCTTGTTCAGGGTCTTTTTCATCCTGAAACGCCACCCCACCGAGGAGGGGTGGTGGTCCCTCTCTTCTCGCCCTCGGGGCATCCGTTTCGAGCTCCCCTTTTCCATCAAAGGATGGAAGAGCAAATATTTTTTCATCTCGGTCGAGGGGATCGACTGGGCTTGGAGCGACCCAGATCGGTCTCCTAATAGGAACTCCTCCGTTGAAGCAGTCGACCTCGACCTGTACGAGCTGCTCAAATCACCGAGATCCCATCTCTTGAGGTCTTGCTGTCGGAGCAGAATCTCCGCGAGACCGAGGTCAGCTCGGCGCGGGAGTCAGGTGAGTTCGACTTGGCCACCCCCTTTCGTTTCTTATTTACTTTTTTCTCTCTTTTTCTCTTTTTCTTCTTCTTTTTTTTGGGCTGACCTCGTCTTTTCTGGTGCAGAGATAAAGTTTTCGATGGATGAGCTACTCTCATTTATCGAGGAGTGAGAGCAGGCAACCGAGATGACCGAGCCCACTCTGAAGAGGGCTCGAGTTGACGACAGTGCGAGGCTGGTGCAGGCCGGGCTGGACGCACCTGTTTCAGAGCAGAGGCAGAAGAGGGCGGCCGAGCCCGCCCGCGAGCCTCCTGTGCACCAAGAGCTAGTACCGGCGCTGGAGCCCAAGGTGGTCGTCCGTGCCAGGTTTGCTGCCACCGCCGCAAGAACAGAGGTCCCTCCTCCGAAGGTTGTCGATGCCGAGGAGGAGGGGAGGTCGAGAGTAGTGAGGCCGGCGCTCCAAACGCAAGCCAAGGTGGTGCCGAGCTCGCAGCCGGCGCCGGATGGGCCTCCAACCGTCGAGGGATCCGAGCTGGCGAGGGGACAGGACAGGGACTATCGCCGAGTCCTTTTCTACCTGGGGCCCAATGTGTGCTGGTGAAGGACCCAGCGCTCACCGAGCGGATGATGGACTTCTCCGTCCAGTCCTGCGACAAGAGAGAAGGGAGCGGGAGGCTCCTGGGGGATGTCATCAGCTCGTCCTTCGCCAACCTGTACGCTGTAAGTTCCTTCTCCCTTGTTCCTGTACTCTTTAGTCTTTCTCAGCATAGCGTCATAACTGACATATTCCCTTGTGGTGGGGACATGCAAGATGAGAATGCAACTATGCAACCCTAAAGGAGATTAGCAAAGATTAACTTAGCAATTTCTTATTTGCATATGATTAGTTCAGCATATAGTATCAAAGGAGGTCTAATGAAGAGAACTCGAACGATCAAATGTAAACCTAATTAATAAGACTATCAAAATAACAAAGAAATAGGAATAAGATTCGAACCACACAAGTTAAGCTAGGCAAATTTAATATTTCAGACCTAATCGATACTAGAACATACCTAGCTTTAATCTTTCAAGTAGATCAAGATCACTCATGAAGAGACCTCCCAAATGACAAGACCATACTACAAATTGAGGGCCCTTCTTGTTTTCTAGATTATGGCAAGTAATTCCTTCCTCTTGAGTTCGGAATCCCGGAGAACCCTACAACAAAGAAACCTTGAGATTAGGAACTTGGTAAAATACGTTAGTCATGAAATGGAGAAACTAAAGAAGAGTCGAGGAAGCATTGTTGAAGAATAATCTTGGCGCCATGGTAGATCACTTGAAATGGATTTGGCCGGCCTCCTTGTGATGGTCTTCTTGATCAACCTTGAATATTGAAGAGCTAGCTTGAGATTGGAGAAGAAGGAGAGTGTCTTAGGCGTTGGAGATGGAGGAGGAGAAAGTAGGGTTGGCGTGGGATAGGGAGAGGAATTTAGAACTACCACTTAGGCACATAGAACTCACATAGAAGAAAATTTTTATTTTTTCTTTTCCATCCTTCCTTTACAAGAAGACTAAGAGTCTTTTATAGACTATTAAGCCATTTTGAATTCAAACTACACCAAATATCATGGAGAAAAATTTGTGGAGAAAAATATGGGGCATCCCATGAGTAGTGGAGGAAGTTGTGGAGGAGGTTGTAGCCAATTCAAATTCAAATTCCCCTTTTCTTCTCTTGGGTGGCAACCTTGGATGGTGAGGTGGCATGTGTGATGTGGCAGCAACCTTGGATGGTGAGGTGGTATGTGTGATGTGGCAGCAACCTTGGATGATGAGGTGGCATGTGTCATGTGGCATGTGGTCCCCACTTGAGGTGGCTTTGGTCTTGCTTTGGAGTATAAGTCTTGAGTCTTCTTTAGTCTTCAAATGTGGTTTGGTTTGATTCTTCATGGAGGTTTGGTTTGATTCTTCATGGATTGGACTTGACTCATTTGGACCCAACTCTCAAATACAAGATTAATCAGGCTGGACTAGTCCCAACATAAAATTGAAATGGACTCGAATTACATAATTATTTGGACTCAAAATTAAAGAAAGAAAAAAAATTACAGGACTTTCTTTTACTCATCCAACCATAAGGACTCGGATTTGACTTGAATTGGTTGGAGTCTCTTCCTGATTCTGGTGCCCACACCAATTCTCCCGGGGTGGGAGGAACTCGACCCTATCGAGTGAGGGTTGGCTTGATAAGTTTCTAATGCATCCGGGTCGATTTGTTGTAGGTCCTCTCGGGAAATCCAGGAGTCTTCAGATTCAGGACATCCTTGCCATCTAACCAGATAACGTTGGTAGCCTTTATTTCTAGTAGTAATGATCTGGTCATCTAAGATCCTTTCAATTCTCTCCTTTCTCTCAGGAACACTTGGTGGTGGACACTCATTTGGTGTTTCACTCTCAAAAGAAACATTAGGACCAAAAAGCTCACTAGGTATCAATGCAGGTTTTTGTATTCTTTTAAGTCTGAAACATTAAATGTTGAACTAATGCCATAACTTGGTGGTAATTCTAATACATAAGCATTTGGTCCAATTTTCTTTATTATTTTGAAAGGTCCGGCTCCCCGGGCATGGAGTTTCTTCATAGTTCCCGGCGGAAACCTTTCAGGTTTAAGTTTGATCATGACGGAGTCCCCTTCATTAAATTCTTTTAATCGTTTATGTGAATTAGTCATATGCTGATAGAGTTCATTGCTCATTTGAATCTTTTGGCTAATCTCCTTATGCAATTCCCTAATATGCTGTGCATATGACTCGGCAGACTCGGACACCCGTGCATGTGTGGGTAAAGGAGCTAGGTCTAAAGGCTTCCTAGGTTTGTATCCATGGACTACTTCGAATGGACTTTTCCCAATAGACCTATTAACTGAGCTGTTATAGGCAAATTCAGCACGAGGAAGTAATAGGTCCCAGTTTCCTAGGTTGTCACCAACTAAGCATCTCAACAGATTTCCTAAGCTTCGGTTTACTACCTCAGTCTGGCCATTGGTTTGAGGATGATAGGCAGTAGAGAATTTCAGCTTGGTACCGAGCATGTGCCAGAGGGTTTTCCAGAAATAGCTAGTAAATTTGACATCTCTATCGGACACAATGGTTTTGGGTAAACCATGAAGCCTAACGACCTGATCGAGAAAAAGCTTGGCCACCTTCGAAGCATCTAAAGTTTGAGAACAAGGAATGAAGTGAGCCATCTTGGAGAAACGATCGACAACAACAAAGACAGAATCATACTTCCTAGACGTCTTAGGGAGGCCTACTACAAAATCCATGCTGATATCCTGCCATGGACAATCAGGGACAGGTAAGGGTGTGTACAGACCGGTGTTCTGTCTTTGCTGTTTTGCAACAGCACAGATACGGCACTGAGCTACAATCTGGGCCACATTTCTTTTGAGACCAGGCCAAAAGAATTGGTCTTCTATTGCTAAGATGGTCTTATTCCTACCAAAATGTCCTGCTAAGCCCCCAGCATGAACTTCCCAGATCAGAAATTCCCTAACAGAGGTCTTGGGAATACACAACTGATTTCCTCTGAAAAGGTATCCATCTAAAATGGTATAATCACTATGCTCACTAGATGGTCCTTGTTGAAGGGATCGATAGATGTCACCAAAATCAGGGCATGTAGGATATTCCTCTTTTAATCTTTCAAACCCTACTACCTCAGTGCTCACAGAATTCAACAACATTGAACGACGACTCAATGCATCAGCAACCCTATTTTCAGTTCCGGCACGATGTTTCAGTACGAACGTATAAGCTTGTATGAACTCTACCCATTTCCCGTGCCTAGGGTTCAATTTCTTCTGAGAACTAAGGAACCTAAGAGCTTCATGGTCAGAAAATAGGACAAACTCTTGTGGTAGAAGATAATGCCTCCAATAACGTAATGCCTGAACTACCGCATACAGCTCCCTATCATAGGTGGAATACCTTAGTCTCGCTTCATTTAACTTCTCACTGAAATATGCTACTGGGTGATTCTCTTGACTCAAGACACCTCCAATTCCTACCCCAGAAGCATCACAAGCAACCTCGAACACTTTGGTAAAATCGGGTAACCTCAAGACGGGTGCGTGTGTCATTTTTTCCTTAATTGTTAGGAAGGCTTTGTCTGCTGCTTTAGTCCATTCAAAAGTTCCCTTCCTAATACAATCAGTGATTGGAGCCACTATCGTACTGAACCCTCTAATGAATCTCCTATAGAAGGTGGCTAAACCGTGAAAACTACGGACATCATGGATACTCTTGGGTACAGGCCACTCTACTATTGACTTAATTTTCGCAGGGTCAGCGGACACTCCTTCAGATGTTACTACGAATCCTAGAAAGATAACTCTATGTGTTAAGAAATCACACTTCTTGATATTGGCATAGAGGCTATCCTTTCTAAGGACTTGGCAAACTTGTCTTAGGTGGGTTAAATGGTCTGCCTTAGTCTTGCTATAAATAAGAATGTCATCAAAGTAGACCACCACAAATTTCCCGATGAAAGTTTTCAACACCTGATTCATAATTCTCATAAAGGTGCTGGGTGCATTGGACAGACCGAACGGCATGACTAACCACTCATATAATCCATCTTTAGTCTTAAAAGCGGTCTTCCATTCATCTCCAGGCCTAACCCTAACCTGGTGATAGCCACTCTTTAAGTCTATCTTGGAGAAAATTGTTGATCCGGCTATCATATCTAACATATCGTCCAGTCTTGGGATTGGAAACCTATATTTGACAGTAATCTTGTTGATGGCACGGCTGTCTACACACATCCTCCAGGTACCATCTTTTTTAGGGGTTAACAAGGCAGGGACTGCACAAGGGCTTAAACTTTCTCTAACAAACCCCTTTCTAAGAAGTTCACTAACTTGCCTTTGTAACTCTTGATGTTCAGTTGGATTCATCCTATAATGAGGCAAATTAGGTAAAGTCGCGCCAGGAACTAAATCTATGGCATGCTGTATGTCCCTTAAAGGTGGAAGATTGTCGGGAAGATCCTCGGGAAACACGTCTTCAAAGTCTTTCAATAATTGGACCACCTCTTGAGGGTGTTCTACAGGGGTGTGGTCCATAGTTTCCTTAGCAGCTACCATCCAAATAGGTGCTCCCTCATTAATGTCTTTTTCTAATTCTCTTGCACCTATCAAATTTAATCCAGTCCTTTTTTCTTTCAGGATGCTAACTCCTCTTTTGGTGTTGTCCTTAGGCTGGGTTGAATGAATGACAATTTTCTTGCCATTGAAATTGAAAGCACAGGAATTTGATCGACCAAAAATTGTCACATCATGGTCAAACAGCCATGGCCTACCTAGGATGATGCTACTTACTCCCATAGGGAGTACATCACACCAGATTCGTTCCTGATAGGACTGAAGTTGGATTCGGACCTGACATCTCTGCTTGATTAGGATAGAAGTGGAATCGATCCAGGATACCTTATATGGATTGGGATGTGGTTCAGTGGGTAATCCTAGACTCTTGGCTGCACTAGTGGAAATGGCATTGACACAGCTTCCACTATCGATCACGATCTTACAGACCTTTTCTCCTATTTTGAAAAATGTGTGTAGGATGCTAGTCCTACGCCAGTCTTCCTGCTCCTTGGTCTGTGTCATGATACATCTCACAACTCCTAACACATCTGATGAGTCTACATTTTCTTCATCTCCTTCATACTCATCAGCCAAGCAATCCCCTGCTTCATAAACCTCCTCTTCAACATTCTCCAAGGGTTCTGATTCACCTTCTTCTGCCTCCCCTATATGTAAAGCTCTAGAGGGACATTGGCTCACGAAATGACCTGGTTTACGACACTTATAGCAAACTCGCTCCCTCTCACCTCGAACTTCAGGGCTCTTTCCTTTGTCTTCTCTAGGAATTGGGGGAATGGCAGGGTTGGTCCTAGGGGTTGGATTCGAGCTGGATCTTGGTCTATTGGTTGTACCAGGGACTGAACTAGGTCGACTAACAGGAGGATTAAACCTAATGGGCTCAGGTCGCCTAAATGTAGCTCTCCTTTGAAACCTCTCATAGTCCATGGCAACTTGGTATGCCTGATCTAAATCATGGACTTCTCTCAAAAACAGTTCCCCTTTTATATCTTCATTCAATCCTGATCTAAACCTCGACAATGTGGCTGCCTCAGACTCGACTACGTTGCATCGCATTACAAACTCATCAAATTTAGCAACGTACTCAGAAACGGTCTTATTTCCTTGTGTCAATCGTTGCCACTGATCTAACAACCTTTGCTGATAAGACATAGGCAAATATTTCTCTCTAAGCTTTCTCTTCATGTCTCTCCAGGTCACTATAGGTAAGTCTCCCCTCTGCCTAGCTATGCGTTCGACATTTCCCCAATACAACCTAGCCTGACGGACTAGTCTGATTTTGGCAAACTTGAATCTTCTCTCTTCAGACATATCATACCAGTCAAAATATTGGTCCATGTCAGCTTCCTAGTCTATGTACACCTTAGGATCTAGGCTTCCCTCAAAGGTTGGTGCATCTAGACGTATATTCCTTAAGGCCCGATCATCCTGATCAAAAGTATCATGGCGAGGTCTTCTAGGATTTGGCTCCGGAGTGTGATCAATATAATCCTGATGTGGCCTTCTATGAATTGGATCAGGTGTATGTTCCTGTCGTTGGGCTCTAGGGCGAACTGAAGGTAATCTGGGTGAAGGTGGTTCAGTTGGGGTCAACCTAGATTCCTCTAGGGTTCCTATCCTTTCCTCGAATTGGTCAAACCTAGCATCCAAACGGTCCATCTTCTCGATCATAGATCTCATAAGGCTTTCCATACTAGTATCCATGGATGAACTAGGTTGGGCTTGTGAAGGGTGGTAAGGTGTGCCTGACCTAGTTGTCATGCAAACAATTAGACTCAGACCCGAACTACGAGTTTTCTAAACCGGTTAGTCCAAATAAACTGAGTTGACTAGATACAATCAAATCAACATCTACTCTCTTCCTCTGGCCAGTCAGGAGGTGGGTCTGTGGGAGGTTCCCCCAGCTTTCACTGGGTCCTAATTAAAAACCACAAGAACCGCTTTGGCTTGAGCCACTTAACCTCTATCCTTGACACCAGCTTTCAATAATAGATGAAGAAATGGGTTGCACAAGCTTTCCCAATTGAATTGAACTGGACCTAGAGTTCCAAGCTAGTTGCCTAATCAAGGTGGCAAGCTAGATTGTAGTAACTCTATACTTGGCCAGGTTTTAGAACAAGGGGAGTGTGAGATCCTGTCTCTGGCCTACCTAGGCCCGGTGGAATTGGCCCGATAGACGGATCAGCACCCAAGCCCTTAGTCCCAATTCTAGACACCAAGTAATAGGGCACACACAAGACTAGTTGACACAATGAGTTGACAATAACCCGGGCTCGACCAAATTGATGTCCCTAACCCACTAGGGCGATTAATGTCTAATCAATTTTAGTTAGGGATTGGATCGATATGCAATTTGGTGATTTTTGGGCTAGGGACAGGTGATGAAATCCTGACCCTATGTCAATTTCATGCCCTTAATTTGATTTGTCATGAGATGCATGCAAATTTCAAATTTCAGGTGCAGAAGTAGTGTGTTGCAGTTTAAATGTGGTATTGATAAGTGCAGAAAAAAATATCAAAAAAATCTAAAAAAATCACAGAAAACTCCTAACTTATAGATGACATACCAGATGAAACAAAATTTCAAAATAAAATCTGTACTATTCTAGGCAGATTCTGAAATGAAGATAATGAAAAGGAACAGAACAGAACAGAAACCTTAATTACACTGATGGACTGCAGGAATTTTCATTTTTTTTGTAATTTTTTTCTCAGATTTAAATTTAAAACGGTGATAAAAAACTTAAAATGGAATAGGAAAAAAAATATTCCAACCAGGAATGTGATACTTGCCTTTGGAGTTGCAGGCGGATTACAGTCAGCCTACAGAAAATACAGCAAGCAGAAAAACAGAACGTGACCAATACAAAATTCACAAATGAAATCTAAAAAGTCCTTTGGCTTTCTTTTTCACGGGTCAATCACAATGGCACCCCGACACGCCTTAGGAGATCCCCGTGGAATGGGAAGAGAGGGTGTTTAAACCCTACTTTCTCCTAAGACCGGACGGCCTGGTAACGCCCCCGATCCAAGTACTTCAAGGACTTAATGCTATGCAATCAGGAACTTATTCTACCATGCTCTGATACCAAGAATGGTGGGGACATGCAAGATGAGAATGCAACTATGCAACCCTAAAGGAGATTAGCAAAGATTAACTTAGCAATTTCTTATTTGCATATGATTAGTTCAGCATATAGTATCAAAGGAGGTCTAATGAAGAGAACTCGAACGATCAAATGTAAACCTAATTAATAAGACTATCAAAATAACAAAGAAATAGGAATAAGATTCGAACCACACAAGTTAAGCTAGGCAAATTTAATATTTCAGACCTAATCGATACTAGAACATACCTAGCATTAATCTTTCAAGTAGATCAAGATCACTCATGAAGAGACCTCCCAAATGACAAGACCATACTACAAATTGAGGGCCCTTCTTGTTTTCTGGATTATGGCAAGTAATTCCTTCCTCTTGAGTTCGGAATCCCGGAGAACCCTACAACAAAGAAACCTTGAGATTAGGAACTTGGTAAAATACGTTAGTCATGAAATGGAGAAACTAAAGAAGAGTCGAGGAAGCATTGTTGAAGAATAATCTTGGCGCCATGGTAGATCACTTGAAATGGATTTGGCCGGCCTCCTTGTGATGGTCTTCTTGATCAACCTTGAATATTGAAGAGCTAGCTTGAGATTGGAGAAGAAGGAGAGTGTCTTAGGCGTTGGAGATGGAGGAGGAGAAAGTAGGGTTGGCGTGGGATAGGGAGAGGAATTTAGAACTACCACTTAGGCACATAGAACTCACATAGAAGAAAATTTTTATTTTTTCTTTTCCATCCTTCTTTACAAGAAGACTAAGAGTCTTTTATAGACTATTAAGCCATTTTGAATTCAAACTACACCAAATATCATGGAGAAAAATTTGTGGAGAAAAATATGGGGCATCCCATGAGTAGTGGAGGAAGTTGTGGAGGAGGTTGTAGCCAATTCAAATTCAAATTCCCCTTTTCTTCTCTTGGGTGGCAACCTTGGATGGTGAGGTGGCATGTGTGATGTGGCAGCAACCTTGGATGGTGAGGTGGTATGTGTGATGTGGCAGCAACCTTGGATGATGAGGTGGCATGTGTCATGTGGCATGTGGTCCCCACTTGAGGTGGCTTTGGTCTTGCTTTGGAGTATAAGTCTTGAGTCTTCTTTAGTCTTCAAATGTGGTTTGGTTTGATTCTTCATGGAGGTTTGGTTTGATTCTTCATGGATTGGACTTGACTCATTTGGACCCAACTCTCAAATACAAGATTAATCAGGCTGGACTAGTCCCAACATAAAATTGAAATGGACTCGAATTACATAATTATTTGGACTCAAAATTAAAGAAAGAAAAAAATTACAGGACTTTCTTTTACTCATCCAACCATAAGGACTCGGATTTGACTTGAATTGGTTGGAGTCTCTTCCTGATTCTGGTGCCCACACCAATTCTCCCGGGGTGGGAGGAACTCGACCCTATCGAGTGAGGGTTGGCTTGATAAGTTTCTAATGCATCCGGGTCGATTTGTTGTAGGTCCTCTCGGGAAATCCAGGAGTCTTCAGATTCAGGACATCCTTGCCATCTAACCAGATAACGTTGGTAGCCTTTATTTCTAGTAGTAATGATCTGGTCATCCAAGATCCTTTCAATTCTCTCCTTTCTCTCAGGAACACTTGGTGGTGGACACTCATTTGGTGTTTCACTCTCAAAAGAAACATTAGGACCAAAAAGCTCACTAGGTATCAATGCAGGTTCTTTGTATTCTTTTAAGTCTGAAACATTAAATGTTGAACTAATGCCATAACTTGGTGGTAATTCTAATACATAAGCATTTGGTCCAATTTTCTTTATTATTTTGAAAGGTCCGGCTCCCCGGGCATGGAGTTTCTTCATAGTTCCCGGCGGAAACCTTTCAGGTTTAAGTTTGATCATGACGGAGTCCCCTTCATTAAATTCTTTTAATCGTTTATGTGAATTAGTCATATGCTGATAGAGTTCATTGCTCATTTGAATCTTTTGGCTAATCTCCTTATGCAATTCCCTAATATGCTGTGCATATGACTCGGCAGACTCGGACACCCGTGCATGTGTGGGTAAAGGAGCTAGGTCTAAAGGCTTCCTAGGTCTGTATCCATGGACCACTTCGAATGGACTTTTCCCAATAGACCTATTAACTGAGCTGTTATAGGCAAATTCAGCACGAGGAAGTAATAGGTCCCAGTTTCCTAGGTTGTCACCAACTAAGCATCTCAACAGATTTCCTAAGCTTCGGTTTACTACCTCAGTCTGGCCATTGGTTTGAGGATGATAGGCAGTAGAGAATTTCAGCTTGGTACCGAGCATGTGCCAGAGGGTTTTCCAGAAATAGCTAGTAAATTTGACATCTCTATCGGACACAATGGTTTTGGGTAAACCATGAAGCCTAACGACCTGATCGAGAAAAAGCTTGGCCACCTTCGAAGCATCTAAAGTTTGAGAACAAGGAATGAAGTGAGCCATCTTGGAGAAACGATCGACAACCACAAAGACAGAATCATACTTCCTAGACGTCTTAGGGAGGCCTACTACAAAATCCATGCTGATATCCTGCCATGGACAATCAGGGACAGGTAAGGGTGTGTACAGACCGGTGTTCTGTCTTTGCTGTTTTGCAACAGCACAGATACGGCACTGAGCTACAATCTGGGCCACATTTCTTTTGAGACCAGGCCAAAAGAATTGGTCTTCTATTGCTAAGATGGTCTTATTCCTACCAAAATGTCCTGCTAAGCCCCCAGCATGAACTTCCCAGATCAGAAATTCCCTAACAGAGGTCTTGGGAATACACAACTGATTTCCTCTGAAAAGGTATCCATCTAAAATGGTATAATCACTATGCTCACTAGATGGTCCTTGTTGAAGGGATCGATAGATGTCACCAAAATCAGGGCATGTAGGATATTCCTCTTTTAATCTTTCAAACCCTACTACCTCAGTGCTCACAGAATTCAACAACATTGAACGACGACTCAATGCATCAGCAACCCTATTTTCAGTTCCGGCACGATGTTTCAGTACGAACGTATAAGCTTGTATGAACTCTACCCATTTCCCGTGCCTAGGGTTCAATTTCTTCTGAGAACTAAGGAACCTAAGAGCTTCATGGTCAGAAAATAGGACAAACTCTTGTGGTAGAAGATAATGCCTCCAATAACGTAATGCCTGAACTACCGCATACAGCTCCCTATCATAGGTGGAATACCTTAGTCTCGCTTCATTTAACTTCTCACTGAAATATGCTACTGGGTGATTCTCTTGACTCAAGACACCTCCAATTCCTACCCCAGAAGCATCACAAGCAACCTCGAACACTTTGGTAAAATCGGGTAACCTCAAGACGGGTGCGTGTGTCATTTTTTCCTTAATTGTTAGGAAGGCTTTGTCTGCTGCTTTAGTCCATTCAAAAGTTCCCTTCCTAATACAATCAGTGATTGGAGCCACTATCGTACTGAACCCTCTAATGAATCTCCTATAGAAGGTGGCTAAACCGTGAAAACTACGGACATCATGGATACTCTTGGGTACAGGCCACTCTACTATTGACTTAATTTTCGCAGGGTCAGCGGACACTCCTTCAGATGTTACTACGAATCCTAGAAAGATAACTCTATGTGTTAAGAAATCACACTTCTTGATATTGGCATAGAGGCTATCCTTTCTAAGGACTTGGCAAACTTGTCTTAGGTGGGTTAAATGGTCTGCCTTAGTCTTGCTATAAATAAGAATGTCATCAAAGTAGACCACCACAAATTTCCCGATGAAAGTTTTCAACACCTGATTCATAATTCTCATAAAGGTGCTGGGTGCATTGGACAGACCGAACGGCATGACTAACCACTCATATAATCCATCTTTAGTCTTAAAAGCGGTCTTCCATTCATCTCCAGGCCTAACCCTAACCTGGTGATAGCCACTCTTTAAGTCTATCTTGGAGAAAATTGTTGATCCGGCTATCATATCTAACATATCGTCCAGTCTTGGGATTGGAAACCTATATTTGACAGTAATCTTGTTGATGGCACGGCTGTCTACACACATCCTCCAGGTACCATCTTTTTTAGGGGTTAACAAGGCAGGGACTGCACAAGGGCTTAAACTTTCTCTAACAAACCCCTTTCTAAGAAGTTCACTAACTTGCCTTTGTAACTCTTGATGTTCAGTTGGATTCATCCTATAATGAGGCAAATTAGGTAAAGTCGCGCCAGGAACTAAATCTATGGCATGCTGTATGTCCCTTAAAGGTGGAAGATTGTCGGGAAGATCCTCGGGAAACACGTCTTCAAAGTCTTTCAATAATTGGACCACCTCTTGAGGGTGTTCTACAGGGGTGTGGTCCATAGTTTCCTTAGCAGCTACCATCCAAATAGGTGCTCCCTCATTAATGTCTTTTTCTAATTCTCTTGCACCTATCAAATTTAATCCAGTCCTTTTTTCTTTCAGGCTGCTAACTCCTCTTTTGGTGTTGTCCTTAGGCTGGGTTGAATGAATGACAATTTTCTTGCCATTGAAATTGAAAGCACAGGAATTTGATCGACCAAAAATTGTCACATCATGGTCAAACAGCCATGGCCTACCTAGGATGATGCTACTTACTCCCATAGGGAGTACATCACACCAGATTCGTTCCTGATAGGACTGAAGTTGGATTCGGACCTGACATCTCTGCTTGATTGGGATAGAAGTGGAATCGATCCAGGATACCTTATATGGATTGGGATGTGGTTCAGTGGGTAATCCTAGACTCTTGGCTGCACTAGTGGAAATGGCATTGACACAGCTTCCACTATCGATCACGATCTTACAGACCTTTTCTCCTATTTTGACAAATGTGTGTAGGATGCTAGTCCTACGCCAGTCTTCCTGCTCCTTGGTCTGTGTCATGATACATCTCACAACTCCTAACACATCTGATGAGTCTACATTTTCTTCATCTCCTTCATACTCATCAGCCAAGCAATCCCCTGCTTCATAAACCTCCTCTTCAACATTCTCCAGGGGTTCTGATTCACCTTCTTCTGCCTCCCCTATATGTAAAGCTCTAGAGGGACATTGGCTCACGAAATGACCTGGTTTACGACACTTATAGCAAACTCGCTCCCTCTCACCTCGAACTTCAGGGCTCTTTCCTTTGTCTTCTCTAGGAATTGGGGGAATGGCAGGGTTGGTCCTAGGGGTTGGATTCGAGCTGGATCTTGGTCTATTGGTTGTACCAGGGACTGAACTAGGTCGACTAACAGGAGGATTAAACCTAATGGGCTCAGGTCGCCTAAATGTAGCTCTCCTTTGAAACCTCTCATAGTCCATGGCAACTTGGTATGCCTGATCTAAATCATGGACTTCTCTCAAAAACAGTTCCCCTTTTATATCTTCATTCAATCCTGATCTAAACCTCGACAATGTGGCTGCCTCAGACTCGACTACGTTGCATCGCATTACAAACTCATCAAATTTAGCAACGTACTCAGAAACGGTCTTATTTCCTTGTGTCAATCGTTGCCACTGATCTAACAACCTTTGCTGATAAGACATAGGCAAATATTTCTCTCTAAGCTTTCTCTTCATGTCTCTCCAGGTCACTATAGGTAAGTCTCCCCTCTGCCTAGCTATGCGTTCGACATTTCCCCAATACAACCTAGCCTGACGGACTAGTCTGATTTTGGCAAACTTGAATCTTCTCTCTTCAGACATATCATACCAGTCAAAATATTGGTCCATGTCAGCTTCCCAGTCTATGTACACCTTAGGATCTAGGCTTCCCTCAAAGGTTGGTGCATCTAGACGTATATTCCTTAAGGCCCGATCATCCTGATCAAAAGTATCATGGCGAGGTCTTCTAGGATTTGGCTCCGGAGTGTGATCAATATAATCCTGATGTGGCCTTCTATGAATTGGATCAGGTGTATGTTCCTGTCGTTGGGCTCTAGGGCGAACTGAAGGTAATCTGGGTGAAGGTGGTTCAGTTGGGGTCAACCTAGATTCCTCTAGGGTTCCTATCCTTTCCTCGAACTGGTCAAACCTAGCATCCAAACGGTCCATCTTCTCGATCATAGATCTCATAAGGCTTTCCATACTAGTATCCATGGATGAACTAGGTTGGGCTTGTGAAGGGTGGTAAGGTGTGCCTGACCTAGTTGTCATGCAAACAATTAGACTCAGACCCGAACTACGAGTTTTCTAAACCGGTTAGTCCAAATAAACTGAGTTGACTAGATACAATCAAATCAACAGCTACTCTCTTCCACTGGCCAGTCAGGAGGTGGGTCTGTGGGAGGTTCCCCCAGCTTTCACTGGGTCCTAATTAAAAACCACAAGAACCGCTTTGGCTTGAGCCACTTAACCTCTATCCTTGACACCAGCTTTCAATAATAGATGAAGAAATGGGTTGCACAAGCTTTCCCAATTGAATTGAACTGGACCTAGAGTTCCAAGCTAGTTGCCTAATCAAGGTGGCAAGCTAGATTGTAGTAACTCTATACTTGGCCAGGTTTTAGAACAAGGGGAGTGTGAGATCCTGTCTCTGGCCTACCTAGGCCCGGTGGAATTGGCCCGATAGACGGATCAGCACCCAAGCCCTTAGTCCCAATTCTAGACACCAAGTAATAGGGCACACACAAGACTAGTTGACACAATGAGTTGACAATAACCCGGGCTCGACCAAATTGATGTCCCTAACCCACTAGGGCAATTAATGTCTAATCAATTTTAGTTAGGGATTGGATCGATATGCAATTTGGTGATTTTTGGGCTAGGGACAGGTGATGAAATCCTGACCCTATGTCAATTTCATGCCCTTAATTTGATTTGTCATGAGATGCATGCAAATTTCAAATTTCAGGTGCAGAAGTAGTGTGTTGCAGTTTAAATGTGGTATTGATAAGTGCAGAAAAAAATATCAGAAAAATCTAAAAAAATCACAGAAAACTCCTAACTTATAGATGACATACCAGATGAAACAAAATTTCAAAATAAAATCTGTACTATTCTAGGCAGATTCTGAAATGAAGATAATGAAAAGGAACAGAACAGAACAGAAACCTTAATTACACTGATGGACTGCAGGAATTTTCATTTTTTTTGTAATTTTTTTCTCAGATTGAAATTTAAAACGGTGATAAAAACTTAAAATGGAATAGGAAAAAAAATATTCCAACGAGGAATGTGATACTTGCCTTTGGAGTTGCAGGCGGATTACAGTCAGCCTACAGAAAATACAGCAAGCAGAAAAACAGAACGTGACCAATACAAAATTCACAAATGAAATCTAAAAAGTCCTTTGGCTTTCTTTTTCACGGGTCAATCACAATGGCACCCCGACACGCCTTAGGAGATCCCCGTGGAATGGGAAGAGAGGGTGTTTAAACCCTACTTTCTCCTAAGACCGGACGGCCTGGTAACGCCCCCGATCCAAGTACTTCAAGGACTTAATGCTATGCAATCAGGAACTTATTCTACCATGCTCTGATACCAAGAATGGTGGGGACATGCAAGATGAGAATGCAACTATGCAACCCTAAAGGAGATTAGCAAAGATTAACTTAGCAATTTCTTATTTGCATATGATTAGTTCAGCATATAGTATCAAAGGAGGTCTAATGAAGAGAACTCGAACGATCAAATGTAAACCTAATTAATAAGACTATCAAAATAACAAAGAAATAGGAATAAGATTCGAACCACACAAGTTAAGCTAGGCAAATTTAATATTTCAGACCTAATCGATACTAGAACATACCTAGCATTAATCTTTCAAGTAGATCAAGATCACTCATGAAGAGACCTCCCAAATGACAAGACCATACTACAAATTGAGGGCCCTTCTTGTTTTCTGGATTATGGCAAGTAATTCCTTCCTCTTGAGTTCGGAATCCCGGAGAACCCTACAACAAAGAAACCTTGAGATTAGGAACTTGGTAAAATACGTTAGTCATGAAATGGAGAAACTAAAGAAGAGTCGAGGAAGCATTGTTGAAGAATAATCTTGGCGCCATGGTAGATCACTTGAAATGGATTTGGCCGGCCTCCTTGTGATGGTCTTCTTGATCAACCTTGAATATTGAAGAGCTAGCTTGAGATTGGAGAAGAAGGAGAGTGTCTTAGGCGTTGGAGATGGAGGAGGAGAAAGTAGGGTTGGCGTGGGATAGGGAGAGGAATTTAGAACTACCACTTAGGCACATAGAACTCACATAGAAGAAAATTTTTATTTTTTCTTTTCCATCCTTCTTTACAAGAAGACTAAGAGTCTTTTATAGACTATTAAGCCATTTTGAATTCAAACTACACCAAATATCATGGAGAAAAATTTGTGGAGAAAAATATGGGGCATCCCATGAGTAGTGGAGGAAGTTGTGGAGGAGGTTGTAGCCAATTCAAATTCAAATTCCCCTTTTCTTCTCTTGGGTGGCAACCTTGGATGGTGAGGTGGCATGTGTGATGTGGCAGCAACCTTGGATGGTGAGGTGGTATGTGTGATGTGGCAGCAACCTTGGATGATGAGGTGGCATGTGTCATGTGGCATGTGGTCCCCACTTGAGGTGGCTTTGGTCTTGCTTTGGAGTATAAGTCTTGAGTCTTCTTTAGTCTTCAAATGTGGTTTGGTTTGATTCTTCATGGAGGTTTGGTTTGATTCTTCATGGATTGGACTTGACTCATTTGGACCCAACTCTCAAATACAAGATTAATCAGGCTGGACTAGTCCCAACATAAAATTGAAATGGACTCGAATTACATAATTATTTGGACTCAAAATTAAAGAAAGAAAAAAATTACAGGACTTTCTTTTACTCATCCAACCATAAGGACTCGGATTTGACTTGAATTGGTTGGAGTCTCTTCCTGATTCTGGTGCCCACACCACCATCTGATCCTCATCAAGGATTACTGCCACGACTAGGCAAAGAGGGACTAGCAGTGGCAGGCCGAGCTCGAGTCCCTCAAAGCAGAGGTAGGCCAGAAGGAGGCCGAGATCTGGGAGTCCAACTCGAAGGCCAAGGGCCTCCAGGCTGAGATCGCCGACGCCGTCCGAATAAAGAAGGAGCTCGAGGCGAAGCTCGAGTCGAAGAGGGCTCGAGTGAAGGAGCTCCGAGATGAGGTGGAGGCGGCAAAGGACAGGGCTACCTCTACCGAGAAGAAGGTAGCTGCCGCGGAGGAGAGGATCGCCGCTATCAGCCAAACCGTCGAGAAGACGGTGTCGATTGCTACCCGACGGCATGAGCATGCCCAGAAGCAGCTGGAGGAGTCACGACAATGGGAGGAGGCTACGAGAAAGAGGGCCGCCGACATGGTGGCCGCCATCAAGGCCTCCCTAGAATATATCAAAGACTTCAAAGAGGCAGCGACGGACTCCTTCGCCAAGGGGTTCGCCTATTGCTGCCAGCAGCTGTGGGGGATCTTGTCCGAGGAGTAGCTAGCCGCGCTCCGGACCCCGGGAAAGAAGGCTCCTGCTCCAAAGGTGGCTGCAGGAGGGCAATGGGCCACTCCGGTCGGGTCATCTTCGCTAGTGGCCCCGGAAGCTGCCGAGCCGACCTCGGTTGTGGTAACAGCCAGGGCAGCATCGTAGGAGAAGGCGATCGAGCTGGCCTCCTCGACAGCCATAGCCGAGTCCACTCCTCCGACGGAGCCTGCTCAGGCGCGCGACCCTGTGCCGGAGGTGGAGGGAGGGGAAGTCTCGACTGTGCGCTGCCCAGGGAAGGAGCCGGCCCTGTAATATAGGACTTCTCTTGTACCCCTTTTATTTTCTTGTTGTACTTTCTACTATCTTTTTTTTTTGAACCGAGCTGCCTGGCCTGTCAGGGCCCGGGAAATGATGTATGCATTTCTTCCAAGTATTGAGAACTGACTTCACAAATATGACTTATTTTCTTTTTTTGTGATGCGAATGTCTCTTTTCCTCTTTCCCCCTCTTTTCTCTTTTATCGGAGTGAGGAGGTTGTGGGGAGGAACTTTGGACCTGGGCACCTAAGGGCGATTCACATCTTGAGTGCCTCGGAGCTAGGCTCGGGGCTTGATCTTCAGAAGTTGGGCCCAAGCAGCATCGCCTCAGAGCTGGGCTCAGGGATGCAATGGCTAGAGGGCTGTGTGGCTAGAAGATTCCCTTGGCCGGAGGTCTGGGCTTCGGTCTTGGGTTGGCATCCTGGAGCTGGGCTCAGGGACATTGTCGACTGGAGAGCTGCTTGGCTCAAAGGTTTCCTTGGCCAGAAATCTGAGCTCCGATCTTGGGCTGGCATCTTGGAGCTGGGCTCGGGGACGTTGTTGACTAGAGAGCTGCTTGGCTCGAAGGTTCCCTTGGCCGGAGATCTGAGCTCCGGTCTTGGGCTGGCGTCTTGGAGTTGGGCTCGAGGACGTTGTTGACTGGAGAGCTGCTTGGCTAGAAGGTTCCCTTGGCCAGAGATCTGAGCTCCGATCTTGGGCTGGCATCCTGGAGCTGGGCTCGGGGACGTTGTTGACTGGAGAGCTGCTTGGCTCGAAGGTTCCCTTGGTCTGAGATCTGAGCTCCGGTCTTGGGCTGGCATCCTGGAGCTGGACTCGGGAACATTGTTGACTGGAGAGCTGTTTGGCTCGAAGGTTCCCTTGGCCGGAGATCTGAGCTCCGGTCTTGGGCTAGAGTGCCTGGGGGCTTCCCAGGTCTTTATGCAGGAGGACTCTTCTCCGGGCTTTGGTGCCGAGGAGCTAGGCTCGTGGCTGAAGTGCCTAGGGGCTTCCCAGGTCATTGTGCCGGAGGACTTTTCTCTGGGCTTTGGTGCCGAGGAGCTAGGCTCGCGGCTGATGTGCCTGAGGGCTTCCCAGGTCTTTGTGGCGGAGGACTTTTCTCCGGGCATTGGTGCCGAGGAGCTAAGCTCACGGCTGAAGTTCCTGGGGGCTTCCCAGGTCTTCGTAACGGAGAACTTTTCTCCGGGCTTTGGTGCTGAGGAGCTGGGCTCGCGGCTGGAGTGCCTGGGGGCTTCCCAGGTCTTCGTGCCAGAGGACATTTTTCCAGGCTTTGGTGCCAATGAGCTAGGCTCGCGGTTGAAGTGCCTGGGGCTTCCCAGGTCTTTGTGCCAGAGGACTCTTCTCCGGGCTTTGGTGCCAAGGAGCTGGGCTCATGGCTGGAGTGCCTGGGGGCTTCTCCGGTTTTCATGCCGGAGGACTTTTTTCTGGGCTTTGGTGCCGAGGAGTTGGGCTCATAGCTTGAGTTTCCTGCAAGGCAGATAAATTATCGTGCCGTCAGGGGTTACTACAAACCAAGAAGATAACTCTACTAGTCATGAATTCACACTTCTTAAGATTACCGTAGAGTCTCTCATTCCTCAAAACTTGGCAGACTGCTCTAAGGTGGTCTAGGTGATCTGTTGGGGTCTTACTATAGATCAGGATGTCATCAAAATAGACCACCACAAATTTTCCTATGAAAGCTCTAAGTACCTGGGTCATAATTCTCATGAAAGTACTAGGGGCATTGGACAACCCAAAAGGCATAACAACCCATTCATAAAGACCATCCTTAGTTTTGAAAGCAGTTTTCCATTCATCCCCGGGTCTAATCCTAACCTGATGATAGCCGCTTTTGAGATCAATCTTAGAAAAAACCATTGCACCAGCCATCATATCAAGCATGTCATCTAGTCTAGGGATGGGAAACCTATACTTGATTGTAATTTTATTGATGGCACGACTGTCAACACACATCCTCCACGTGCCATCTTTCTTTGGGGTCAGTAAGGCTGGGACTGCACAAGGGCTAAGACTTTCTCTAATAAACCCCTTCCTCAATAATTCTCCAACCTGCTTTTGCAGTTCTTCATGCTCAGATAGATTCATCCTGTAATGGGGCAAGTTGGGCAAAGTTGCTCCTGGGATTAGATCTATGGCATGCTGGATATCCCAAAGAGGTGGAAGGTGGTCTGGCAAATCCTCGGGAAAGACATCCTCAAATTCTTTTAACACAGGTTTAACTTCTTGAGGAGGCTCTGAGGGTTCCGAAGTTCTAAGCTCCTTAGCAGCCAACATCCAGATGGGTGAACCACTATGAATTTCTTATTCTAGATCCTTAGCACTGATTAGGTTCACTCCAGTTTTCATCTCCTTAACCTTACCAGCTCCTTTAGTTACCTTGTCCTTAGGGGGAACGGAATGGATCGTAGTCTTCTTCCCATTGAAACTAAAGACACAGGTATTGGATTTTTCTAAGAGGGTGGCATCATGATCATACAACCAAGGTCTTCCGAGAATTATACTGCTCACCCCCATGGGTAAGACATCGCACCAAATCTTTTCGTGATAAGATTGCATTTGGATTTGGACTTGACATCTAGACTGGATGGGTATGGAGGTAGAATCTACCCAAGAAACCTTATAGGGGTTGGGATGGGGAACTGGGATTAAGCCTAACATCTTGACAGTGCTAGTAGAGATGGCATTTACACAGCTCCCACTATCTATGATGATCTTACATACCTTATCCCCTAATTTAAGAAAAGTCTGTAGGATGTTAGTCCTACGCCAATCCTCTTGAACTAGATTCTGGGATAGGATGCATCTTACAACTCCTAATTGGTCAGATTCATTGGGTTCCTCCTCTCCTTCATACTCAACCAAATTCATTCTGGCCTCATAAACTTCTTCTTCAAATTCCTCACTGGGCTCGGAATTATCATTCTCTCCCTCTTCTATGTAAAGGGATCTCCGTGGGCACTGGCTAGCAACATGACCTACCTTATGACACTTGAAACAGGCTATGGCAGTACACTGACTGGAAATGTGACCTGGTTTCTGACACTTAAAACAGGTGATATTTGAACTAGGGGTTCTCTGGGTGTCAGGTGCCTTACCTTTGTCCATGGGTCTAGGGGTAGAAGTACCCTGAAAAGGTTACTAGGGATAACTTGGCTAGGTCCATTCCTTGGGATTGGGGCACTAACCCTAGAAGGTATAGGTCCTCTCTGAAATTTCTCAGTGTTCAGTGCAATCTGGTAGGCTTGGTCTAGATCAGTAACCTCTCTCAGAAATAGTTCTCTCTTGATATCTTCCCTCAGTCCAGCCCTAAATCTAGACAAAGTGACTTCGTGGGCTTCACTCACATCACATCTCATTAGGTATTCATCAAAAGTAGCTATGTAGTCTGAGACAGATCGGTTTCCTTGTTTCAGATTTTGCCATTGGTCTAACAGGTTTTGCTGGTATGAAATGGGTAGGTATTTATCTCTCAGTTTTTCTTTCATACCCTGCCAAGTGGTTATGGGCTCAACATTCCGTCTCCTAGTGGTTAGCTCAATGTTCCCCCAGTATAACCTAGCTTGACGCACTAATTTCATCTTGGCAAACTTGTATTTCCTCTCCTCAGACATAGCATACCACTCAAAGTATTGGTCCATCTCACCCTCCCAATCAGAATACACCTTAGGGTTCAGACTACCATCAAAAGTGGGTGCATCTAATTTGATGTTCCTGATGAACCTATCATCTCTATCTTCAGGCTCTGGGTCAGGCCTCCTATGATTAGGTTCAGGATCTCTATATAAAGGCCTTCTAGGCTCCTGATGTGGGTGAGGTTGAGGCACATTAAAATCGGGGTCAGGAGTCCAATTCCGATGTCTAGGTTCTTCAAGTACTTGGACTCGGTCCCTAAGTTGGGTAAGATCCTCATGAATTTGTGCGCTAAACTGGGCCACAGTGTTTGTCATATCCTGATTCATTTTAGCCATACTTTTAGTAAGAGTTCTGATCATGGCCTCTAAATCAGGTTGGGTTTGACCAGGTTGATATGGCACTCCGTTTCTGGTAGACATGATGATTCAAGCAAGCACACAAAATGAGACTAGACTAAATCGACTACTGGATCACTAGACCTAGAGTCCAAACTAGATGCCCAATCAGAGTGGCAAGCTAGCCTGTAGTAACTCAGGACTCAGCCAAGCAGGTGTAAGGGGAGTGTTAGGTCCCTGATCGCCAATCCTAGACACCAATCAGTGATTGGCCAGGTAGGCGGACCAGCACACAAGCCCTTCGGGACGTAGTCCCTGAACCACCGTTCTAGACACTGAGTGCTAAGCACACACAGAATAACTCAGCAAACTGACTCAACACTAGCCTAGACCCGACCAATTGGTGTCCCTAGCCCACTAGGGCAAATTAGGTCTAACTGATTTTAAATTAGGTCTAGGTTCGAATGATTGGATGGTGGTTTTGGGCTAAGGAGAGGTAATCAACTCCTCCCCTTATCTTAGATGCTCAATTGCCCTTAAGTAAATTATGAGATGATCACTCCAAAAAAGAATTGAATTGCAGAACACAAAAAACAGAGTTGCTGTATTTTAATTCTCAGAGTTTTTACCGAAACCAATAAATCGCAGAAAAATTATGGAAAATAGGTTCAATTATACTGGTTTCAACGAAGCAAAAATAATGCAATTCGGAGTTTTATGCAGGGATAAATAATTCAGATAACAGGGCAATTACGGGCTGCAACTAGATTGTCTTCCCCGTTTATAATCCCTGCTACGAAGTTATAACCCAATGGATCCCCTACACGCCCTAGGAACACCCCGTGGAATGGGAGGAGGAGGCTTGCGCCTCGCTTAGTTCCTAGGACCGGACGTCCTGGGGAGTCTACTTCGAGCAGACAAAATAAAAAGAGATCAATCAAAGCAAGCAAGCAAATCAGAAACCCTAGACTGGGCTCTGATACCAAAAATGATGCAGAACAAATAAAGGGATGCGATGCGGAAGTAAATTAAGATTAACTAATTTTTTTGTTGTTTTTATAGGTTTGTAGAAGTTGGCTTCAAATCAAAGAAAAGTTAACCTAACATTGAAAGATACTAATATGATAATTGAAAGCACAATTTTAAGGAAACTAAATTATCAGAGTAGTTTAGAAGCAACGGATCGCTGGGGGTTGAGAAACTCCCAGACCTAGGGTTTCACTCCGAGCTTTCAACAAAACAGAAATAAAGAGAAGGGAAGGTTTATCTAACCAGACAATGATCTTCACAGATTTTGGTGGAAGAACTCTCCCGAGCAGATTGTTGGATCCTCGGAGTCGGATATCTTCGTAATGGATCCTCCAATACTGGTCCTTTGGCGGGTTGGCTTCTCCTGAACTCAAGATCTGGAAGAGAAGAAAAACAATTGATGGAATCAGAGAGTCAAGGAAAAGATTTACCAGGTTGATGAACTTGAAGATCGAAATTGCTGAAAACTGGATTCTCCTGGATGCTGATGTGATTTTCCTTGGAACTTGCTCTGGATCTGAAGTAGCCGGACTGGATCTGGATGAAGGTGGACGGCCTGGACTTGTAGAGAGAGAGAGGCCGTGGGAGATGGATGGATCTAGGGTTTGGTGGATGGAAAATAATGAAAGGTGGCTAGGGTTTTGGAATTTCAAGTGGCTAACCTAGGGTTTTGGATAAAGATGGAGATCTCTCACCTCCTCAAGGCTCCAATGGAACCCGGATTACCCCCCTCACGGAGCTCAACACTTAGAATAGTGCGGAAGAAGAGAAACCTAGGTCACTCAACACAAGAGAATAGCAAAAATAATTTTTCTTCATTGATTTTCTAAAGTTACAAAGAGAGGTCTATTATATAGACCTAAAATTTTCTCCTAGCTTGTACAAATTTCCATGTGGGACTAAACTCTTCCAACCCCTAGATTAGGTAGAAAATCCTCTCCCTTGGCCGACCAAGAGTCCAAAAAAATTGGGACGGCCATAAAGGAATTGTTTTGGAACTTTTATGGCACCTCCTTTGGAGTTGGATTTGGATTTGGAGTCCTCTTCTTCTTATGGTATTTCTTCTTTTCTTCCACTCCAAGTTAAGCTCTTTGATTTTGATTTGAACTTCAATTAGGAGTAGGTTGGATGTCCTTCTTTGATTTCTTCTCCAAGAGAAGTTTTCTTCCTTCTTTGCTTAGGTAAATTAGGCAGGTGTGGGCGCCTCCTTTAATTTAGCCTCCAATTTGATTTTTTCTTCTTTGGATGTGGGGACCATGACACTGGGATGCCTCTATGGCGCCTCCTGGACTCTGGCGTGTGCTCGGAGTGTGGCTGGGCGTGTGGCTTGGAGTGTGGCCTCCACTTGCTTGAACCTTGAGTTGATTGGAAGAGAAATGTGGCACCATTTTGGACCAAATTGAAACCACATTGGGACTTGCACCGAGTCAACATGACTCAACAAAATTTAAATGGTGACTCAAGAAATAAATAAAATAAATAAACTGGTTGACCAGGTCAACCTTTATTACAAACCCTAATTTCTCGGGCAATGTCAATCAGAGATCCAAATGGAGCTCTGAAGTCTTCTTCTGAGTCTGGTGCCCGCACCATTGCGAGCCTCAACAGTGCATCCGCATGAGCGTTTTCTTCACGGGGTATGTGGGAAATGCGAAAGTGATGAAAGCCTGCTGCGCTCGAACTAACCTTCTCCAGGTAAATCATCATTTGGGGATCTCGGACCTCGTACTCTCCGGAGACTTGTCCGGCAACCAGTTGGAAGTTGGTGAAGACCTTTAGGTTCTGTACGCCCAGCTCGCGAGACACCTTCAGGCCCGTAAGGAGCGCCTCATACTCCGCCTGGTTGTTCGTGGCGGGGAACTTAAAGCGAAGTGCACACTCCATCACCACTCCATCAGAATTGGCGGGAGAGCAACGAGTGCCTGGGACTCTGGTCGAGTTCTACCCCCCACATATTTTCCAAGGTAGCCTCTCTTGATGAGCTCTTCGATCTCCCACTTGAGATTGCGGCATTCCTCGGTGTCGTGGCCATGGTCACGGTGGAAGCGACAGTACTTCGTCTTATCCCGGGTGAAGGATGGCTTCAATGGCGGGGGACGCTTCATATAGGTCTCGCCCTCGATCTCCATGAGGATCTTCATTCTCGGGGCGAGAAGGGGAGTGAAGTTCCCCTGAGGAATGGGAGCGTTCCTTGGCCTTGGTGTCGGTCGGGAGCTCTGAGCTGGTAGTCTCGGCCTTCGTGCCCCAGGCACCACGATGGGCGCCGTTCCCTTTAGCGACTTCCCGTCGAGCTCCCGCCTCGTATGATCCGCCTCCTCGATGCGGATGTACTTCTGAGCCTGGAAGAGTAGCTCGGCGTAGGTTTTCGAGGGCTTCTTATCAAGCGAGTAGGTCAGGCGGGAAGTCCTGAGCCTCACTTTAGGGCTAGCATTGCGACCGGCTCCTCCAGGCTGTAGATCTCTAAGGCAGCAGCCTTGAAGCGGGCCACATAGTCCCGTAGTGGCTCACGATTTTGTTTCCTGATGGAGAAGAGGTTGTCCGCCTCACGTGGCATCTTCCGACAGGCATCAAAATGTGCCACAAACTTCTGCCCCAGCTGGGCAAAAGAATTGATGCTTTCCGGCTCGAGGCGGGTGAACCATACCCGAGTTGCCTTTCGAAGGGTAGCAGGGAATGCGACGCACAGAAGAGTGTTAGTGGCCCCCTGGACTCTCATGAGGACCCGGTAACTTTCTAGGTGGTCCAGGGGGTCGGTGGTCCCATTGTAAGGATCCACCTGCGGCATGCAGAACCGACGGGGAATCGGCTCCGCCTGGATCTCCTGGGAGAATGGGGGATGGTCGTCATAGCTCGCTGGCTCGCTAGTGGAGCCAGGAAAGTTGGCAAACCGGTGGGTAAACTCCGCCAGCTTGCGGTCATGCTCCTCCAGGCGCTTCTCCGCAATGCGCTTGATGGCTTCGTTTGTGGACCCCTCCATTGAGAGGGGTGGGGAAGGTGACGCGGACGCACGGTGCCCATGGCGTGGAGCTTTGCCCTTCCTACCTTGGCGGGGTTTAGGTGCCCCCCGATCAAGGTGCGGTGAGCAGTTTTCTTCGTCAGTAGAGCTGGCCCGCCATCGCTTCATTGGGGCCTGATGGGTACCCCGAGGGTCTGTAACTGCTCGTGGCTATGAAGGCCTTCCGTGGAAGGAACGCAGGCTGTCGCGGGGCGCTGTGGCATGGGCCGCAGGGGTCTCTGGCTGCTGGTGGGTAGCCAGGGACTGACGTTGGTGTTGATGCTGGAGCTGGTGCACTGCTGTTGTGAGAGTGTGCATCTGCTGGGCAAATGCGGTCAGCTGGGTCTCTAGTGGAGGCGGTTGAACCGGGACAGGTAGCTCCATCTCCGGTTCGTGCGGGTTCATGTGGGAAGGGGATGCCTCCGCATGGCTGGGAGAAGCTCCTCTGGCTCGGGTAGTCACCATCCTCCTGATGGACTGGCTAAGCGGGGCCTGAACTGGATCGAGCGTTGTTCTGCCACCCTACCTGGCGCGCCAATCTGTTGCCGCCCAGATCGCCATCGCTCGTAGCTACTGATGGCGTCGGGTGTTCCGCGTCCGCCCGTGGGGGATGCCTCCAGTGCCTCGGGACCTGCAAGAAAGCCAACGTCAGTGACATGGGTCGAGGATTCCGATGGGGGCACTCCGACAATCAAGTCAGTGACGATCTAGGGGAACATATCCTCTCGGTCGAGCCCCTCTGGATGAGCTCCAGCTAGGAGGAGAGAGTGGAGTGTATAAGAGGGTGAGTGTGAGCTGGGTGATGTGGTGGCCGAGGTGGTCTTGCCCTCCTGTTTGGCCTCTCCCCCTTCTCCTCTTTTTCTTTGTGATGGTTGTGTTGTTGAAAATTTGGGTGCTCTCTTGTTGAGAGAATGTTACTATATCATAATATGAGAGCTGTTACCTCCTTTTTGCTTACTCTGGATGAGTCTTCTACTTTGGCTTGCCTCGGGGTTCTCCCATGCCGTCAGATGGGTACGACGAGGTATCGTGCCGTAGACGGGATGCCTTCTTTATTGGGTAGCTGGGGAAGCTTCTACATGTCTCTGACATTCCTTTTATTTGCCCTTCCTGGAAGCCTGGCAGGACCTCGACTGTTGTGCCGCCGCTCTCGAGAACTGTGCTCCTTGGTGGGGTATTTTCTCCGGTCGTACTGTAGGTCGGTGGAGGGCATGGCGCCTTGATGTGAGCTTCCTTTTTTTCTGGTGTGAATGGCTGCCATGGGCATTAATGGCGACATGGCGGGTGCTGTTGTACGGTCCTCGGGGGGCACGCCACTATCCTCGGAGGGGAGGTGCTGCTCCTTTGGTGATTGATGCCTCGATTTGTGCTGGGGACCGAGCTGGGGAGATGGGGCCCGCTTGTAGGGGACCCGCCTCGCGGTGGCTCGGTTGTGCGGAGGAGGGCCGAGCTCGGCTCCAGGCCAGGGGGCCCAGCCTTGACCGAGCTCGGGCTGGCAGAGGTGGATGAGGCGCGCCCAGCCCAGGGGACCCGGCCTCGGAGGGGTCCCACGTGGCGGAGGAGGCTTGAGCTCAACTCCGGGTCACGGGGCCCAACTTTGGGCTCGAAGGATTTGCCTCTGGTGGGGCTTGAGCTCGGCTCTGACGTAGGTGTCCCGACCTGGCAGGGACCGACCTGGCGGAGGATGGAGCCCGGCTTCGACGGGCGGCCCCGTTGACATCGGGGAGCTCAGCCTGGCGAAGGGGCCTGTGGTGGGACTCCAGCATGGCATCCGATGAGGGCTCCACGTCAGGCTCCTTGCTCCACATCAGCGACCCGGTCACATCAATAATGTACATTTAAATTTTGTCAAACTAATTATTTTTTTTATTTACAGGGCAGTAGCATTGCGACGATACTTGAGCTTGCCTAGCCAGGTTCCATTGCGACGTCCTCCCAGACTATATAGGATGTATGTCATTCTGCCCTTCATACTCTTGGCGAGCATGCACGGATTCTACTATGTGAGTTTTATCAGGAGGGAGATAGGGAGGACGAGACTCCTTCACCTTATTATCCATATGTATCTTCATCGGGAGCACCTCCGCCAGCTCAGCATAGACGAGGTACCCGATGACATAGCACCTCTCCATATCCGATGCCCGAGTTCACATCTATTGAGTATGTGGCAGCACACTTTGATTATACTACTGCACCGGATTTCTTGGGCTGGCAGCATGATTACTCTAGACTTGGAGGATCGTCGTCACATCATGTATCTGCATAGCAGGCATCACACGATGTAGAACATGCTGCATATCAGGCATCACACGAGCATGAGACAGAGCAGCATCAGCCATCTCCGACTCATCGTTGTATACAGCCTGCACGCAATAGGAGACGGCCACCATGTGGGACTGAATAGTCATTTATTTTAAGATTTATTAAAATTCATGATTTCTTGTTAATTTTAAAAAATTATATGTGTTTTTAATATATGTGTTTATTGATATATGTGTTCTGGTCTAAAATAGACAAGAATCATTATATATGTGTTTATATGTGTTCTGGCAAAAAATAGACAAGAATCATTTATTTGCTTAACTAAATTCAAAAAATTATAAATTATAAAATTAAAATTATGAAAATAATAAAAATCTTATTTTTCGTCGATCCTGTCATCTATTCGATTTTCAGTCCTGTCACCGTTCTGATCGCCAGTCCGGCTACCAGGATCTGACCATCGATCCACCAACTGATCTTGCTACCGATCCGATCATCCGTCCATCTACTGGTTTGACCATCGATCCACCTATCGATCCTAAAATAGACAAAAATCATTTATTTGCTCAAGTAAATTAAAAAATATATAAAATATAAAATTAAAATTATGAAAATAATAAATTATTTTAGAATTTATTAAAATCCATGATTTCTCGTTAATTTTATTTTTTTTTATTAAATCTTAATTATAAAAATAATATTTGGTGAAATCATGGATACAACCCACGATTTCTCATTATTTTATTTTATAAAAAAATATAAATTTTTTAACAATTTTTATTTTTTTAATTTTTAATGTAATTTGGTAAAATTAATATATTTTAAATATTTGAATTTAATATATTAATTATTTAATAATAATAATAATTCTTTTTTCTTTTCTAGTAAAATCATTTGGTGGAAGGATCTGACCCTCAATCCTGTCACCATCCCGATCGCCATTCCGGCTACCAGGATCCGACCATCGATCCATCTGCTGGTCCTGCTACCGGTTCGACCGTCGGTCCACCTATTGGTCTGACCATCGATCCACCTATCGGTCCTGTAATTTTTTGTTAAATTTGTTTATTAATTTTTTATCTTTTTTATAAAATTTTGATATAGAAATATTTATGTACTGTGGACCGATTTCACAATTACTATCCATAATTTCTGGTTAATTTTTTTTCAAAAAAATATTTATTTTAAAAATTTTTCATTTTAATAAAAAAATTTCTAGAAATATTATTAATTTTATTTTTTTTACTAATTCTTTTTAAATATTTTTTAAGATTTTTAATATAAATCAATATTTTTTAAAATTAAAAAAAATTTCCCTTTCAAAAAATCAATAATTTTTTTAAAAGAAAAATTTACTAAAGATGAATTCAGTTAAATTGAATTTATCTTTTTAAAAGATGAATTTAATTAATTTGAATTCGCCTTTTGAAAAGATGAATTCAATTTAATTGAATTCGTCTTTTCAAAAGACGAAATTTGGCGAGTTTAATTTCATCCTTCGAAAAGACGAATTCCAGGTCCACGTATCCTCCACGTTGGCCAAATCACCTACTTCGGTAAACAAGTTACGAATCACCCTACTTCCATAATTTTTTTAAAAAAGGCATTATTTTAAAAAAAACTCATTCAATTAGAGTCCAACAATGGTAAATCAGGTCGATCTAGAAACTTGTGAAGCTTATTGCCTGGTGGACAAGATTTTTCTATTTTCATGGAGTTCATTGCCTAGTTGAATTATATGGAAGTTGTTGGCATAGAGTCCCTGTTCCGATAGGGTGGAGTTACTAGATCGCAGGCCCGCTCCCTGGTTCATCTGCAAAATAAATTCTTGGCCGGAGTTGCTTCGACGGGGGACACTCCAATGCCTAAGTCAGAGACGGGCTCCAGCCACAGAATGGGAAAGATTCTGAGGAGGATAGATGGAGAAGGAAAGACTCCAAAATTGTTAGGAGTATCTTGTGCCTTACCTTGAGCGTCCCCTCTTACCGATATTTATAATAAGTTATCCGGCCTGCGATTCTGCCCTCCCTCCTACGGTTATGATAAGGGAGTTAATTCCTTCCCCTTAATTCGCAATCGTGGACGGTTACTAGGCGGTTTCGACCAGACCGGAGGCATTGCTGCCGGAGTTACGTGCCATGATTATGTTCTAGAGGTAGTTGATGATGACCGTTACTTGTCATGTTCGTGGAGACCTGAGATAGGTCGGGGACCCATCTTCGTGCTTTCCTCTTGAGGAAATGTCTGTAGTCGAATTGGAGGAACGTCTTCATCTTCGGACTCTTTTGAGATAGATCAGAGACTATACTTTGACGTCGGCCGAAGACTCAGCATTCGTCATAGACCGAAGACTGCGTCTTCGTCGTAGGCCAAAGACTGCGTCTTCGTCGTAGGCCGAAGACTGTGTCTTATGTCTTTGGCTTCGACCGGCTTATCAGTCGTTTGGTTTCCTCCGGTCGTTGCGGTTCGGAAGAAATGTCCTTGGTTGGTTGAACTGATAGTCGGTTTATCATTAAGCTGACATATCCCAATAGTTACCCCCCTACTCTCAGTTTTCGAAGCAGTGATTTGCCTCGAAGAGTGAGAGTATCACTAGTTTGTCATTTTCGCCTAGGAAATGGCATGGCAGATGATTATGAAATCCTTGATTGGACCGTTTATTATAACTACCTGCTAATTCGAGAACCAGGTGCTGGACAGTTGTCATCCCCTGATTGGGGTGTGAAAATGGAGCGGGCGGATTAGGGATTGTTTCCCCTCTTTCCATCGTGTGACGATTCAGTCAATCTTTTAGTTGGGATTAGAGTGGCGGTTGTGGCCTCTTCCCGTCCTTTGGATTGGAAGTGCATTCCATCTTAGCCATTGATTTGTGCGGACTACGACCTCTGGTCCATCTCGCATCAAATCAATTTTGGGCTGTCTTGGAATTGCGCATCCATCTTGAGCATTTGTGATGGATTTGGGGAGATGGTTCTATTTATCAAGTTGTTGCCTTGAAGCCTCCTTGTCCTTTATGAGAAGGAAAAAGTCTGGCTAAGGAAGCTTCTTCAACCTTGCACACTTTCTATTTTGGCCTAGCCTTTCTTGTTCTTGGCCATCAGTCACTTCCACAAGTAAAATCTTCTTTTTGTTTCTTTGCTTCATTTTCTTTTATCATGGCTGAGACTGTAGGAAGTCCAGGAGAATCAGTCGCGCCCTCCAGGGCTGAGGATGTAGTGAGTCTAGAGTTAGTCCCCAGCTCCGTCTTACCAGGAAGGGTCGCCCATCTTCGCGAACGTTATCATGTTCCTAAAGGATTTCTTTTATTACCTCCCATCTTTGAAGAGTGGGTGAACAAACCTCCCGCCGGGTGCTTGGCCATATATGAAGACCATTTAAAGGCAGGTCTTCGATTTTCCCTGCATTCTTTTTCAATCAAGATTTCTTGCATGTACCAACTAGTGCCTGTGTAGCTGACCCTGAACAGCATTCGGAATATTTATGGGTTTTTGGTCCGATGCCACATAGCTAATGTGAATCCCGGGACCAATCTATTTACTACTCTCTTTGTTCTCGAGAGGGATTTCCATGGTCGTGGATGGTGGGTAATCGGTCCTCGACCTGGTCACAAGATCATCAAGAACATGCTTAGTGCCATCCATGGGTGGAAGCCCAATTTTGTTTTTGTATCATCTACCAAACCATGGGGTTTCAGTAGCAAGTGGAAGGAGCCACGTCTAGTTGCCAATGATGAAAAGAAAGCTTTGATGGCTGATCAGTATGATTATGATTTACTGACCAGTTCAGAGGTAATTCCCATCCACGACTGTTGGAGGAGAGGAATCTCCATCTCGCAGCGATCAGCGAGTTTTCTGCACTAGGTATAAATGGTGGAAGTTTCTACCTCTCTTTCTTTTACCTCTTTCATAGCCCAGTTGATTCAGTGGGGTCTTTCTGTTTGCAGGCGATGGAATAAAGCCTAACTTAAGCTGGCTTCGCCAGTCCTCCAAGAAAAGGATAGCTCAAGCTCCCTCTTCGAGGTCGGAGGCCCAAAAGAAGGCCCGAAGGGATTATCTTGAGAGGAGTAGGAGCACCTCATCCTCTAGAGGAACCTCTAGGGGAGATAGGGTATTGATGATGGAGGCCCCAACAGGACCTCAACCAGTTGAATCGCTGTCGATGGTCATTTCTCCAGTCCAATTAAGGGAGAGTCCATCTCCGGTGGTCGATGTACCATCACCTTGCCCACCTATGGTAGATAGGGGCAAGGCACCGCAAGTCAAGGAGGAGTCTGTCTGGGAGGTTTTTCCAATTAGGAGCCATCCCGTGGTCTCTTCGGAGCTTTCCCCCACGAGGGGTCTTTTGGTTCCTGCAGTGGCTAGGCGGGCATTGAATGATACTCTACTGCCTCATGACTTGGCAGTGATTCGAGGTCGAAGCCTAGCTAGGGTATCTGATTCTGCCTATTCTGCCCTGCAGCAGGTAGGATCTTTACCCTCCCCTTCTTGCCTGATGGATTATCCAGCCTGTGATTGATCTTACACCTTGTTTCATTGGTGTAGCTGGTTTATGACATCACTTTCATGGAGGAGGGCCTGGGAAGCGTCGATAGCCTCATTCACTACCTGAAGGAGGAGCTTCATTTAGCCAGGGCCGAGAAAGAAGTGGTCGAAGAACTAAAGCAGTCCATGGAGAATCGGCTTGCTCGCATGGATGTCGAAGTTCATGGCTTGAGGAGCGAACTGAAGAATGCCCATTTGACAATCGCAGAGCAGGGGGTGGAGTTGAGGAAGAATAGAAAATAGATTGACTCCTTGGAACAATCTGCTAAGGAGAATCAGGAGAGGATCGAAGATCTGACCAAGGTTGTTAAGGAAGCGACCGAGAGGGTCGAAGAGGCATCTTTGAGAGCCAAGAGGGCATCTTTGAGAGCCGAAGAGGCAGCCTTGGAATCCAAGGCAGCCAGGAGGGAGTCCGAAGCAGCCAGGAGGGAATCTGAAGCCATGAAAGAGCTGGCGGCTAGAGTCGTTGCGGATTTTAGGAAGTCCTCATAGTTTCAGGTGGAGATGAATGAGGCGACTTTATACAGCTATCAGCATGGCTTCAATGACAGACTCACCAAGGTCAATACGGTCTTCCTCGATCTCAATCTCTCCGGCATCCCTGCTTTCGATATAGTGGAGGAAGAAGAAGAGGAAAGCGAGGTCGCAGAGGAGGTTGAGGAGATGTTGAGCCTGAGAGGGAAAATCCCAATCGTAGTCGAGGATTCGGGTGTAATTCCGGTCCAGGTCGAGGAGGCTGAAGAGATGCCAAGCCTGAGGGAAGAAGTCCCTATCGTAGCCATGGACCCGAGTGTAATTCCGGTCTAGGCTGAAGAGGGAGTTCAGGCCGAAGAGGGGGCTCAAATCAAAGAGGGTGCCCAGGCTGAGGAGGGGGTCCAGGTTGAAGACTCTCTAGATCCAGCCCAAGTTGAGGAAACCCTTTCTGTGCATATTGATAGGCTGCTCCAATCTTGCAATGCTGGATCTCTTTCGGTCGATCCCTAGAGATTTGTGTGACTCTAGGCATTGTATATCTTCTTTTCTTTCCTCTGGCATGTAATTGACAAACCTTTTTGGATCAACAAGTAGCTTTTTGTTTTTTGTGTATTCGACGTTGCATTTTCGAACTTGATTTAAGTAGTATTGTCGGTTTTGGTGATGATTTGAATCACCTTGCCCTTTGTGGGGTCTTTTCTTGCGAATGCAGGCTTCCCCTTTCGGGCTGCAAAATAGATAAGAGAGTTTCTATATAAAGGAGATCTTTTACTCACCGGTTTATCAAGGGGGAGTAGCGACTGTCATGTCGTTGCTTAGAAAGGCAGTGGCAATTGAGTCCATGGTGACTGTTCATGGAAGTAGGGGTCATTGTGGCTACAGCCTTTTGGTGGTCCCCCCTAACACATTAGTTGAGGCCCTAATCATTAGGGCGTCCGCGCATGGCATGTCTAAGAAGCCATTGCGAACGAGGGCTTTTGAATTTTGCCAGCCTCGATGTAAGGAAAGAAATTTTCCTGGATCAGCTGCCATTCACATTTGGCAGCGCCATCTCTAAAACCATCCTTGCTTCCTCACCCTTATGTCGCTCTAAGGGCTTGTTGTGCCATGAGGCCAAATCTTGTGCAGCTCAGGCGAGCAGCCAGAGGGGAACCAATGAGAGGTTTCCAGGTGAGATCTGATCGAAGGCGAAGGTATGTGCTGGCATTACCGTGTGCCAAGGCCAAGAGCAATGATCCTATTGAGGTAGATTCTTCTTTAGGGGAGGAGCCAGTTTTTCCTAGGAAGGCCATGCCGGCTGAACCATTCGTGAGATCGAGTCTACAAGATGTTGGTAGAGTTCCTCCTCATGCTGAAGGTGCCAAGCTAGTGGCTCTGACTACAGGAAAAAGGAGACTGGTGGGGTGTGATACCCATGTGACCGGAACCAAAAAGCAGGAATCTAGGGATCCCTCTCCTACCCTTTTCCTTGGAATACAACAGGTAACCCTTCATATGTATGTTACCTATTCATATTCGTTGATCGAACTGACTTTGCAGATGCTTCCCGTTCTGCAGATTTCTGACAACCTTTCTTTACTGGAGAAAGGTGCTCGCGAATTTATTAGCTATAGCGAAAACCTCCAAAGCCAGGTGGCCCTAGCCGTAGCTGAAAAGGATGCCACCGAGAAGCTTCGGGTTGCCATTGAAGAAGAGAGGGACAAGGCCATCACCTTGAACAAAGTCTTAAATAGGTAGATAGGTATTACTCATGCACAAGCGACCGAGGTGTCGATCATTGTGCATGAGAGAAGGAGGAAAGTTATCTCTCTTGAACTGATGATGAGGGAATTATTACGAGATGCTGAGTAGCCGAAGTCTCGTCTAGTCGAATCAGAGAGAAGGGTTAAGGAGCTAAAGATAAGCCTTTTGGAGGCCATCCAAAGGGCTACATAGGTCGAAGAGAGGTCTTCGGGAGCTGTTGAGGCTTACAAGGCTTCTTAGGCTTTTAGGACGAGATAAGCAAGGCGATGTTGGAAGGATATTCCTCAGGTTATGCCGATTATCTCCGTAAACTTAAGAAAATTTACCCTGGCATGGACTTCTCCTTGCTTTCCGTTCCAGAGAATGAATCTGTAGCCTCGAGGGCCCAGCTTGGGGAAGAATTGACCCTTACTCCTGTTTCGACTGCTAGAGTGGCTGACAAGATGTGATTTTGTTGTAATTTCTCCTTTTCCCAGCTATTTGTAATATCCTCCTTTTGAATGTAGTTCTTCATCCTTGAAATAAGAAACTTTGGTTTTTCAAATTGGTTCCTTTCGGTTTGATCCTTTCTGGTTGATGGGTGAGTCGAAGACTATTTGATTTGAGGTCGGCATCGAAGACAAATTTTGAAGAAATATCGGAACGCCGTTGTCGATGATTGACCTCGATCAGGTTTGGTTGATGCCAGTTACTCACTGTAATCATTTCTTCTACTCTGGAAAGGACATGGCAGACAGGTGTCATCTTCCCATCGGCCCTCAATTAAGGAACATTGAGCATGATCTTCGTTGCCTGTGTCGAGAGCACAAATATTCGAATGGTCGCATCCCCTTGCATCCTGGATGCTGCCATATCTTCCCTTTTTGAGAGAAGGCCATTAATGTGGTAACCGTTCGAGGGAGATGATTTCGAGTTCGAGGCACCGACGGTCTCCATCCCCCATAGCAGTTATTGGTGATCATGGCATTCCCAAGTGACCACTTGAATTTTGAGGCATCGCTTCAATATGTGGCACCCTCTGGTGCATCTAGGAAAAGGCACGGAGCACGTTTCCCTGTGGCCACTTGTGGGTGTAGGGTCCTTTTAAATGGGGCCCTGCCTCTCCCTATCGTAGGCCATCAAGATTTCAGATTCCCCTTTTGGAAACTGCCCTTGTTTCTTTAGCATACTAATCAGAATGAAGTTCAGCATTTCTGATCTCAAGAAGGCGGCAATGAAGAGGGCCTCCGAAATACTAACAGAGGGTGAGCCAAGTTCTAAGGCTCCTTGGACGGGCGACGACGATGACCCGCAGGAGGTCATTGCTCACTTGGAGAGGAAGAACCGGGTCTTGGAGGCCCGCCTGGTGGAGGCCAAGGAACGAGTCGAGGTAGCCATTGCAGAGGCGGAGGAGGCTAGGAAGAAGGTGGCCGAGGCCATCTCGGACTTTATGGCTTCTTCTGCCTACAAGGATGAAGTCGCAGAGGTGATCCTGGATTCGTACCACCGGGGGTTCCGAGAGCATAGGAACAAGGCTTTCAAGTACTTCAATTTGAAGGGCTTAGAAAATATCAGGCCTTCCGTCCCTTCCCTTGGTTATGAATTTGATTCCAATTTTGAAGAAGAATCGGAATCTGACTCCGAAGGGAACGCCGGAGCCTCTCCATCCTCTTTCCAGGGCTTCAACACCTCCCGCCGACATGGGAAAGGGCTGGCAGGTGATCTTTAGATATACTTTCCTGTTACCTCCACAAGCTTTTTTTTTGTAAAAATTTGAAAAAGAAATGAAACACTTCATCCTTTTCCATACTTCTTATGTGACTAACATATACTTTGATATGTCGAGGGTGTAGATTTCTTAGAACCATTAGAGATCTGCAAAGGGGATGAGATCGGTTGGGCCGTCTCATTAGGCATTTGCTGTTGACAAGATGAGTGATATAGACTCACTTCAGCATATTTTCAGATTTACCATAGGATGAGGCGTCTAAGCCATCCCTGTGCATCCTTGTCAAGATTAAGGTAGGCTGTTCAAGCCCGTCCTGGCGTGTTCTTCAGATTTTCTGTAGGGTAGGTTATAAGAACCATCCCTACACCTTTTTTAATATAAGGTAGGCTGATTAGGCCCACCCCGGCACGTTTTCGAATTTACCGTAGGGTAGGTTACAGAAACCATCCCTGTGCCTTCGATCATTTTGGCAGCCTGATTGGGTCGTCCGTTGCGCTTGTCGAGCATACTAATAAGGTGAGTGGATCAGACTCTCCTTTGCATCGTTGGCCGATCTTTTCGATCGGGCACTAAAACCATTGTCATCCTGCTGGTGCAACGGGCCATTCAAAATTGGATAGATTTGCACAAAAGATTATAGGTGTTTGTTTATTGATAGTACTTGTGAAGGTTTTGTACATTCCACGGCCGGGACAAAATTTTACCATTCAAGGTCTTGAGTCGATACGTTCCTGGACGTATGACTTCTTCAACTTGGTACAGCCCTTCCTAATTGGGAGAAAGCTTGCCCTGTTCAGTCAACCTAGATATTTCAGCTCTTCGCAGCTCCATGTTGATGCAGAACGAAAGCTCTGATACCAAAAATGATGCAGAACAAAAAAGATGATGCGATGCAGAAGTAAATTAAAATTAATATATTTTTTTTATTTATTTATTTTCAGAAGTCGGCTTTGACTTAAAGGAAAGATAAACTAATGCTGAAAGAAACTAAGAAATGACAGAAAGCACAATTAAAAGGAGTGGATTATCAGAGTAACTCAGAAGTAGGATCGCTGGGGATTGAGAAACCCCCAGACCTAGGGTTTACACCTCTTTCAAGAAACAGACGAAGAGAGAAGAGAAGGTTTTATACCTGACTGTGATATCTCTCGTTGCTTCAATTGAAGGACACTCTCGAACAGATTGTAGGATCCTTGGAGACGAGGTATCTTCGCAATGGATCCTCGGATTGTAGTCCTATGGCAAGGTTGGCCTTCTTCTCGAACTCAGGATCTGGAAGAAGAAGAACAAAAAAAAAAGAACCAGAAACTCAAAGAAAGACACTGACCTGAGGACTTAATGAAGATTGTTGGATGTAGAAGTTCCGGAGATCTTGATACTGATCTGACTCTTCTTTGAACTTGCTCTGTAGTTGAAATAGTTGATCTGAACCTGGATGCTGGTGGCCGGCCTCTATGTGGAAGAGAGGGGCCGTGGGATGTAGATGGAAAATTAGGGTTTGGTGGTGGTGGAGTAGAGATGGGTGGACTAAGCTAGGATTTTGGGGTTGGAGATCTCACACCTCCTCAAGGTTCCTAGGGAACCCGGATTTACTCCCTCACGGAGCTCAACACTTGAATACAAGTGCGGAAGAGAGAAACACAAAGTTGCTCACAAAGAAATTGATTTCATTCATTATTTTTTCAAGAGTTACATAGAGTTGAATATATAGACATAACAAAGAAATAAAATTTCATACACTTTCCATGTGGGACTAATAGGACTAACCCACACTTTAGGCATCAAATTCTCTTCCCAAGACTCCTTCCATGAGTAGGCAGCCCAAAAACTCCAAGAAAACTTGAAAATCAGCTCCAAATGGCAGGTTATGGGGGTGTCTCCTAGTATCTCTCCATGAATCAAGGATTTTCCCTTCATGGTTTGGCTCTTTTGGACACCTCCTAGTCTTGCTCCACAAGTTTAGGCTTCTTCCTTTCATGGCTTTGGCACTTTAGGAAACTTTTGGATGCCTCCTTGATTTTCTCCCCAAGACATGCTCTCTTCCCTTTTATAACTTGGGTTTTTATGGAACATTGTGGGGCACCTCCTTGATCCTCTCTTCAAGAAAAATTCTTGCCATCCTGGCTTGGGTTTATCTAGAAAGAAGTTGGCTCCTCCTTGGATTGAGGTATCTTGATGGATTTCTCCCCCAAGTGGCGCATGAAAGAAGGGACCTGCTTTTTTGTGATGTGGGGACCAAGGCACACTGGATGGAGATGTGGCGCCTCCTGGACTCTGGCGTGTGGCTGGGAGTGTGGCGCCCACTTGCTTGGTCCTGGGAGAAAATGTGGCACCTTGGAGAAGACCTAGACCACTACTAGGACTTGTATTGAGTCAACATGACTCAACAAAATTTAAATTGCAGGGAAATACAGACTCAAACTAAAATTGAGTTGACCAAGTCAACCCTTATTACAAAACCAAAAAACCCTAATTCTTCGGGCAATGTCAATCAGAGATCCAGATGGAGCCCTGAAGTCTTCTTCTGAGTCTGGTGCCCGCACCACATGTCCCCCGTGCAAAAAATCTGTTCATTTACTCTGGAGTCGTAATATTTGATGACCTTGGTGATCTTTTGTTGGTATGTCGCCATTTTTATTTGGACCTGGATCCTGGTACTTGGTAGTAGATCCAGGTCAATTCTTCTGTGATCAGAGTTTTTAGGCTTCTCATATCTATTGATCCTTAGAGACTAGAGGGAGACTTCGATAGGGTGAACGACTTCGGTACCGTTTGCCAGGTTGAACGACGATTCGCCAGTAGTTGTTCTCGGGGTCATCCTATATGCCCAAAGAACGGAAGTTAGCTCTTTGATCCAAAGTCCCTTGGCAGCATTCAACCTTGTCTTCAGGCCATGGAGGATAGTCTGATTAGTTACTTCGGCTTCTCCATTGGACTGCAGATGGGCGACAGAAGTCAGCCTATGTTGCACATGGTATCGAGTGCAGAAGTCTTTAAACTTTGGATTGTCAAATTATCTCTCGTTGTCGGTGATAATTATATGCGAAATTCCAAACCGGAATATAATGGAATTCTTGATAAAGCTCTCGACCTTACCCTCCGTGATGTGAGCCAATGGTTCAGCTTCGACCCATTTGGTAAAATAGTTGATTGCCATGAGGAGGAACTTTCTCTACCCGGATGTCGGTGGGAATGGGCCAAGAATGTCCATTTTCCATTGGGCGAAGGGCCAGGGTATTGTCAGTTGGGTCAAATGACTCGCTGGTTGCCTCTGTATGTTGGCATACCTTTGGCATTGATCACATTTCAGCACGAAGTCGGCTGAATCCTTTTGAATGGAGGGCCAATAGTATCCCTAGCATATAATTTTATATGTCAAGGTCTGCCCCCTAAGTGATCTCTGCATATCCCTTCATGGACCTCCCTCAAGGCGTAGTCAGCGTCTAATGGTCCCAAGCATTTCAGTAAAGGCTGAGAAAAAGATCTTTTATAGAGGGTACCATCTAGGATGACATACCGGGATGCCATCCATCGAATCCTTTTGGCTTCTGTCTTATCTTCAGGCAATATCCCCTTGTTTAAGAACCTGAGGATGGGATCTATCCAACTTGGCTCGATCTCGATTTGGTGCACCTCCAAAGTTTCTTTAGCTATACTTGGGGCTTCAAGGTGTTCAACAAAAGTGCGACCAAGGGATTCTAGAGTAGTGGTAGCAAGTCTGGATAGTGCATCTGCCAGGAGTTCTCCGATCGAGGGACATGCATGATTTCGAAGAACCCTAGCTGAGAAGACAGGGCTTGTACCTTTTTTAGGTATTGCACCATGGTGGGATCTCTAGCTTCATACTCTCCTTTAACTTGGTTTACCACCAATTGGAAATTTGAAAAGGCCCGGAGTTTCTGAACTCCCAAACTCTTGGCGATCCGAAGTTCTGCAAGCAGGGCTTCGTATTCAGCCTGGTTATTCGAAGCGCGGAAGGAGAATCAGATTACATACTCCACTGTGTGTCCATCGGGCTCAGCTAGTATGAGACCGGCTCCACACCCAGCAGAGTTGGAGGCTCCATCCATGTGAAGCACCCAAATAGACTTCATGTCCTTTGGGATTTCTTCTTCTGCTGGAGGCGCTTCGTCTTCGAATTTTTAGGTGCATTCAGCCAAGAAATCTGAAAGCACCTAGGCCTTCATAGCCGATCGGGGCTGGAAACTAACGTCGAATTTGCTTAGCTTATAGCCCACTTGGCTATCCTTCCTGAGGTATCAGGGCACCGGAGAATGGCCTTGAGGGGTTGATCAGTCAGCACCACAATGGCGTGGGCATGAAAGTAAGGTCGTAGTCATTTTATCACAATTATTAGAGATTAGATCAGCTTCTGCATTTTCGAATACCTTGTTTCAGCATCATGCAGGACTTTGCTGATGTAGTAGATTGGCTTGTGGGAGTCATCTTCCTCTCTTCGGATGAGGATCAAACTGACCGCTTCGTCCGAAGCGAAAAGGTACAAATAGAATACTTCCCCCTCCTGAGGTTTATAAAGTAGAGGTAGGGTCTCCAAGTACTTATTCAGCTCTTTAAAAGCAGTACGACAGTCTTTAGTCCATTCAAAGCCCCGAGACTGTCGAAGTAGCTTGAAGAAGGGGAGGCATTTCTTAGCTAACCGAGAGATGAACCTGCTTAAGGAGGCGATCCTCCCCGTTAACTATTGTACTTCCTTCTTGCAGGATGGATGCCTTATGTCTTTGAGGGCCTGGATCTTCTCGGGGTTTGCTTCAATCCCTCATTTGGTAACGAGAAAATCCAAAAACTTACTCGAAGTGACATCAAAGGTACACCTCGTCGGATTTAGCTTCATGCGATGATGTTGTAGGGCACTAAATGATTCCTCCAGGTCCTTGATGTGATCTTTTTTAAGGAGGCTTTTCATAATCATGTCGTCAATATAGGCCTCCATGTTCCTTCCCAGTTGTTCCTTGAACATCTTGTTGATTAATCTCTGGAATGTTGCCCCGGCTTCTTGAGCCTGAATGGCATCATTTTGTAGCAATATAGACCTTTATCGGTGACGAAGGCTATCTTCTCCTCATCCTGGGGATCCATTCGGATTTGATTATGTCTAGAGAAAGCATCCATAAAGCTTAGTAGTTGGTGCCCAACAGTGGCATCGACTAGTTGGTCGATCTTTGGAAGAGGAAAGCTATCTTTAGGGCAAGCTTTATTGAGGTCTGTGTAGTCGATGCAGATCCTCCACTTGCTATTAGTCTTTTCTACCATTACCACATTGGCCAACCACTCAGGGTAATGGGCTTCTCGGATGAATTCTGCTTTGAGGAGATTGCTTCTTCATCTATTGCCTTTTGCCTTTCGAGGGCAAAGCTTCTCTTCTTCTACCGGATTGGCTTATATTCAGGAGCAACTTCCAGTCGATGAATGATCACTTCGGCTGGAATTTCTAGCATGTCTGAAGCTGACCAGGCAAAAATATCAGCATTATTTTTGAAAATATAGATCAACTCTATTCTGGTTTTCTCATCAAGCATACTTCTGATTTGTACAATCTTAGTGGGGTCCTTTTTATTTAATGGTACTGAAATGGTTCTCTCCATGGGTTCCCCCGAATCTGCAGTCGGATCTCTCGGATCTAACTGATCCCAAGTTGTAGGATCATTGGAGTGCTTGTCTTGAATCATTAAGCATTGTCGCACCGCTCTCTGGTCTCCCTTGGCTTCTCTGATGCCATTCCTAGTGGGAAAATGCACCAGGAGGTAGTAAGTCGACACTATGGCTCGAAATTTGTTCAGGACGGGCCATCCCAAAATAATATTATAGGCTGAAGGGGATCGAACCACCATGAAATTGATCGACAGTGTCTTTTATCGAGGCTCGGTATCGAGGGTCACAGGCAGTACTATTTCTCCCTCGACATCAACCCAGTTGCCTCCGAAGCCAGTAAGCGATATAGGAGATCTTCATAGTCTATTTCTAAGAAAACACATCTGAGAGAATACATCGTAGATCAAGACATCGATTGAACTTCCATTATCAACCAAGATTTGTCTTACATCATAATTGGCCACAATGGTCGAAATTACAACAGGATCATCGTGTGGGAGCCGAACTCCTGCAAGGTCGTCATTGGAGAAGAGGATGGTGTTGTTGTCCTTGAGCCACTTTGAGGCATCGTCTTCGTCTCTTCTCCAGTTAGTAGGTCGATGTATCATCCCCATGTCTTTGTTGGTGGGCCTTTGATTCGGCAGTTCGGTCCCTTCAAGAGCTGATTGGGGAACTATAGCTTCTAACCGAGGTCCTTGGTGTCCGACGTATCGCCCCAAGTATCCCTTCTTGATAAAATCTTCTATAGCATCTCTCAACTGGATGCATTCTTCAATATTATGACCGTGGTCCCGATGGAATCGGCAGTATTTGTTCTGGTTCCTTGCAGAAGAGGATGCCTTCATGGGACATGGCCGTTGGAGATAGCTTTCTTTCTCTATCTCCAAGAGGATCTTCTTTCGAGGGAGGTTGAGGGGAGTGTAGGAGTCAAATCTCCCGCCCGATATTCTGGGCCTGGGACTCCATCGTCGGTTAGTGTATCTGTTGTTGTTGTTGAAAGCAGGGGGCCTTATCCCCTGTTGCTTTTCTTCTGTGAAGGGGGCTTCCCTTCGGTCAGTCGTCAATTTGCCGCTTGCTCTTCGGCATCGACATATTTCTAAGCTTTTGATAGGAGCTCAGCATAGCTTTTGGAGAACTTTTTGTCCAGGAAAAAGGTGAGCCTGGATGTACAAAGCCCCTTCTTGAGTGCAGACATGGCTACATGCTCGTTGAGATTGGAGATCTCGAGCATAGCCGCATTAAATCTGGAGATGTAATCTCACAGACTTTCTCCTTCGTTCTGGTGAAGGAGGAATATCATATCCATATTTCGAGGGATCTTGCGGCAGGTCCTGAAATGCAAGATAAATAATTTTTCTAACTCAGAGAAGGAATCGATGATACCTGGGTGTATGCTCGAGTACCACATCTGAGTAGCTTTCTTCAAGGTGGCCAGGAATGCGAGATAGTACATCACATCCGAGGCTTCCTGGATCATTATATGGGCCTTGAAACTGTCCAAATGGTCAAAAGGATCGGAGGTGCCATCGTAGGGCTCCATTTGGAGAACCCTAAAATGCTGTGAAACAACTTCGGCCAAGATGCAATCGGTGTAAGGGGGGCACAGATCATACATGGCTAGGTTGTTGTGATCCCTTTGCTCCCGGATTCTCGCCATTTCCGATTCGATGGCTTTGAGCTTCCCATCTTAATCGGGGAGGACTTGCTTTGGTACTTTCTCTATGGGAGTAGAGCTTTCAGAAAAGGAAGAGTAAGTTTGCCTAGGCCTTTTTCTTCTTTGCAAGAATTAGTGGGCCTGGGTATTCTTGAACTACGGCCTTTAGGGAAGGACCGAGGATGGAGGGAGAGATGTGTGGATCCCTCTCGAGGGGCTCTCTTCTTTCGGGATCGAGAGTTGTGTTTGGAGGTGGTCGGCATATGCCCCACCTGGAAGCTCTGTCCTGAAAGTCCTGAACCATAGCCGTGAGGTTATTGACTTGGTTCAGGAGAGTTTCGAACTGCTACTGTCCCACGACAATTATGGGAGGTAGAATGTTGTTCTCCACTGAAGGCCTACCAACCTGAGAAGGAGCATGATTTCAACTCATCGAGGCAATCTGAGTCTTTCCTCTTACCATCGTGAACTTCTTACACTTTTCTTTTTTCGAGGAGGGGAGCTTAATAAAGGATTTCTAAATGGTAGCCCCCCTTCCCGATGTGCCAATATGTTGGCATAGAGTCCCTGTTTCGACCGGACGGAGCTATTGGATCACAGGCCCGCTCCCTGGTTCACCTGCAAAACAAATTCCTGACCGGAGTTGCTCCGGTGGAGGACACTTCGATGCCTAAGTCAGAGGTGGGCTCTAGCCACATAATGGAGAAGATTCTGAGGAGGATAGATGGAGAAGGAAAGACTCCAAAATTTTCAAGAGTATCTTGTGCCTTACCTTGAGCGTCCCCTCTTACCGATATTTATAATAAGTTGTTCGGCTTGTGATTTTGCCCTTCCTCCTGTGGTTACGATGGGGGAGTTAATTCTTTCCATTTAGTTCATAATCATGGATGGTTACTAGGCGGTTTCGGCCAAACTGGAGGCGTTGCCGCCAGAGTTACGTGCCATGATCGTGTTCTAGAGGTAGTCGATGATGACCGTTACTTGTCCTATTTATGGAGACCAGAGATAGGTCGAGGACCCATCTTCGGGCTTCCCTCTTGGAGAAATGTCTGTAGTCGAATTGGAGGAACGTCTTCGTCTTCGGACTCTTTCGAGATAGATCAGAGATTATACTTCGACATGGGCCAAAGACTCAGCATTCGTCGTAGGCCGAAGACTGCGTCTTCATCGTAGGCTGAAGACTGCGTCTTCATTGTAGGCCGAAGACTGTGTCTTATGTCTTCGGCTTCGGTCGGCTCGTCAGCCGTTTGGTTTCCTCCGGTCGCTATGGTTCGGGAGAAATGTCCTTGGCTGGTTGAACTGATAGCCGATTTGTCATTAAGCTGACATATCCCAACAGAAGTTATAGAATACAGTGCACTAGATTTCCAAGTTTTAGGGGTGGGTTGGGAGAGAAAAATAGGAAAGAAAAAAAAAGGGAAAGTTAATCATTTTCTATTGATTAGAAATTTTTAGAAAAAAAATGAAAGTAAAAAGAATGAAAGGGAGAGAAAATAATTTTTTTCAAATATGTAGTTTTGATCTATCCTAAAATGAGCGAAATTGGAGAGAAAGAAGTTGGGAATAAGTAGAACTTTTATAATCCCTATCCTATCTCTAAATATAAAAAAAGCTATATCATTTCATTTCATTTCATTTCTTCTATACTTCCGACCATTCTTTTCTTCTGCTAAACTTCTAATCAAGAAGAGAAAAATAAAATTCTTTTCATTTCCTTTCTTTTCTCTCCTTACCAATCATTTCTTTTCTTTTCTTTCCCAAACTCCCAACCAGGTCTTCATCTCACAATAGGAAAGTCCTCTTTCTTTTTTAATATATGTATTATGACAAAAGAGTATAGAAATAGTCTATGTCCAATAGCTCAGTTTGTAAAATATTTTGCGAGGTATGGTGGAATATTATTATTTACCTGACTTTGAGTCCTGTTTGTTTTACTTGGATGGGAAGTAATTTCCTCTCCTTTCTCAAAGATAAAGGAAAGAAGATAAAAATAGTGATTATTGCTGCTTCTTTTCAAGCTGGGTCAATCGAGTATATTGAGATAGAATTGGAGCTTTTGAAAGACTTGAGATAGTGGCCGATGGCCTCTAGGGTTAGCACGAACAGTTCCTGAATCTATAAAAGAAGTTTTTATTATTGAAGAAATTGGTTAAAATTTCTCGAATGGGGGACCATCTGATATTTAGGTCAGCTTAGAAAGAAAGAATAGTGAGAAAAAAATAGAAGTCTTCTAGAGTTCTCCTCGATCTTCTATTTATAGAGGTTTAGAGTCGAGTTGGTTAGGCGGTTATAACTATTTATGAGGCAGTTACATCATTAAATTATTATTTTAGTTCGGCTATTAAAAGGTTTGTGAAGTGATTTATTGAATGATCTATTATATTTCTTGGTAACCACTTTATCAATATTGTCGTAATAATTTTAAAAACTTAAAGAGATATGCTTCATATTAAATGAAGTCATAAAACTCTGTACTGAACTTAGATAAGTGATTGGCACATGCCTGATGAGTTGTCGAGCATCTCGTACTTTAATAAGAGATCAACTCCTAGCCGATAGGCATCATGTGCCTTAATAAAAGATTGGCTCCTGGCCACTCGAAAGTATGATGATAAGTTCGTGCTAGTTTTGGGTGGAATAAGAATATCTAATCATATTATACTACCATTTCATCATTGGTATTCAATATCATATGTGCATTTTTCCAAAAATATCATGGGACTGGTCACGAGCAATTTTTGAAAAGACAATGACTCCTCAATCCATGGGACATGCCCCTTAGACAATGAGAGTTACCCACATGTTATGAAGAGAGTGGCCTGCATCTTTAGCTAGAAATCAAGTGACGTGGCCGGCATCTTAGTGGTGAAGTGATTTGATCTAGACCGTTGGATATCATTATAGATAGAGGTTTTTCCTTTAACCTGGATCTTTTGTCTTCTACTTTGCCTTCATCTTTGAGTGAGTTTGTAGGTGACTTTCCTTTGAAGTCTTTTCCCTTTGTTTCAAGAGGTTTAGACTTCATCTTCTTCGGTAAGAAGCCTTTAGCTTTCCTCTTCCCCTCAATCTTCCTATCTGTAGCCATAACCTTTAAGGTAAAAAGAGCCATTAGGAAGGTTAAGCAATAGAGTCGAGATATTCTTTGTTTAGAGCCACCATTATATTGAAATCTCATCCAAATGATAAAAAGTGGTACTTTTATCAATAGATAGTCATGCAAGCTTATAGAGGGCATCCCATCTTCTATCTATGAATGAAAGAATAGATTTTTCTTCATCTCTTTAGACCAATCTTTAGGCATTAGGTCCTCCTAGGACAAGGCTTGAACTGAGCCAAATTATAATAACACTTTTTTAGATGAAGATTAGAGTTCTACTATACGCTGCTTGAGGTCCCTGCTCTAGAGTTTAAATTTTTTTTAATTAATCAGGCCTTGCATGATGCAGGCATTGCTTGGCCAGTCCTCACAGTATATCCGACATTTTGGATTTATTTTTCTTTCTTTCTCTATTTTTGTATAGATATTAGATTTTGCCAATTTTTAATTATTATTTGGTTTTTTTGCTTGCAGAGATAAAACTTGATCTATAAAGGTTTCAGAAGGTGGTGTTTAAGAGGAAGAGATCAGACAATATCAAGGAGGCTAAGTTAAAAGTTGCCAATGCCCGGGTAAATATAATTGAGGTATGGGCTGATATTGTTGAGGCCTAGAAATTGAGTTGGTGGTGACTACCTCCATTGAAATAAACCGTCTAAAGACCGACCTCTCCAATGTTCATAAAAAGGTCAAAGTAATTCGAGCTTCTCTTCAATAACTCCGAGAGGAGAAGGAGAAGTTGGAGAAGGAACTCGAAGAAGCTAAGAAGAAGGTGGTGGAGTACAAATCATTTGATGACTTCTTAGATGATGTGGTTGAGGGGTCAATTAGTGCTTTCCATGAAGGATTTAGGAATTGTCAGAACAAGGTAAGGAAACTCTTCCCAACCATTGATACTGCTTTCCTTATCCCAAGCATCACTGATCCAAAAGCAAAGGAAGGAACAGAGGTACAAGATATCGGTGTACCTGTTGAGGCCCCTCCACTGACCACTTTAAATACCACCCTTGCTATTATGGCACCATCCTACATTGAAGTGCCTATGGAGACAGCCTACAGCTCTGCTAGTAGTAGAAATATGAAGGCTTATTTCTTATAATTTATTTATTTATTTTTTAAACTTTTGTCTTTTCCATTGGGAGCTTGAAAATATTTTGCTTTATAAACATATTTAGAGTAATGAAATCTTCATTTGTAAATCAATATTTTTCTTTTTTCATTTCTCTAACACCTTGAATGCATGCAGCCATACGGGATTATTTACATAGCTTGCGCCTGCGGTAATATAATGGCTGCCATTGCAAATAAAGTAGTCAAGGTTCTACCCATCCCTGGGAAATAGTTTGGAGTTCATCCCAAAGACTTAAGAAAAGAGATTGGCGACCCTTCAAGGATAATGGATTTGATAGAAAGTCCACCTAAAGAAGTGGTTGGTGATCCTCCGAGATTTTCAACTAGGATACAAGTCGGGAAGAGGGTAACCACTTTTGAAGCAGCGAGGATGGCACCATAAATATTAGGGATTGATGCAATGAGAGACAAAGCATTGCTAAGAACTGTTGCCCAGGTGGCTTACCCAAGAGAGGAGGTGAATTGGGTATTTAAAAAAAAATTTCAAGTATGTACTCTTTTGAAATCAAAGGGTGGTGAGTGAAGTGATTAAATGAGTTAGCAGCAGAAGTAGAGGCACAACATAGAAACTCACAATACAAACACAAAGAGATTTATAGTAGTTCGGAGCAACCCAGCTCTTACGTTCAATATCCAAGATATCACTTAGGATTTCCACTATATTCACCCTCGAAATATAGCCGAATTGTTTTCACGGGCTCACAATCCAAAACCCAACTTAGTTTTATCTCGAGCTCACCAAAAATCCAAACTTGGTTTTAACCAGGCTCACCAAAAATCCACTACAATGTTAGTTTTAATCGGGATCACTAACAACCAAAAATACTTGGTTTTCAAGGCTCACCAAGAACCTAACAAACTCAAATAAGAGTTAAAGAATACAAAGCAACTTTTTGACAAACCGAAGTTGTCGGATGGTTGCAGTTGTAGCACTTGAGAAGCCCTTCTTGTTACACTTTTAATCCTCTTCAAGGTTTCTTAACTTCTTCGATAAATGCCTCAAGAAATTGATAAGAGTTGGTGAAGACTTGAGTGCTTGCTTAGGATATATATTACCTATATGAATATGACTATGCAACTCAATTTCTAATGATTAATGAAATAAAAGGGGATATAAAAATCCTACTTTTGCCAATTCTTGTACCTTTTATTTCTCTCCCTAATCGAATAATAAAATTCTTTTAGCAAAGGGTTAAATGCCTTCTTTCCTTTATTTCTTGCATGAATTTAAATTATGACTAGCAGAAGACTCATCTTCAATCAATATTTCAATTGCAAAGAATTTAAATAGTGCCATTTAGCAATTGAGTAGCTAATCAGCTACTTTATGCTCAGTAGAGTGCAACCAACCATCTACTACTCATTGACAAATTATGATTAGTAAACTAAAAGTGAACTTAGCTTGATAATAACTCTCTTCTTTGCTTTGCTCTTAAAGATTTTAGCTATACTTTGTCACAAATAATATATTATTAGTGATAATATTATTTATAACATACTATATATCATTACAAATAATATGTTTTTAGTAAGGACTTTTGGTGGTGTACTATCTGTCATCATAAATATTATAATTTTTTTCTTGACATCTTATATTTTTACAAATAATATACTAATTGTGATAATTTTTTAGTAACGTATAGCATGTTATCATAAATAGAACATTTTTTTGTGATGATATCTTTATTCTCAAAAATAATATATTAATCATCATAATTTTTTATGATGCACTATATGTCAACATATATAGTAAACTTTTTTGTGATGACATTTTATGTTATCACAACTAATTTACTAATCATGATGATTTTATAGTGACGTATTACATATTATCATAAAAAGTATCCTTTTTCTAATAACATTATATATTATTGTAAATAATATATTAATTGCGATGACTTTATAGTGATGTATCACAGGCCATCACTATAGTATTTTTTTTTGACAATAAATAATGTGGTCATAAATAATATACTATTAATGATACTTTTTAGTGGCGCATAAGTTATCACGAATAGCATAACTTTTATAATAGCATATGATGATGTTATAAATAATATATTATTCGTGATGACTTTTTATGGTAAGTAATATATCCTCACCACTACATGACTTGTTGCAATGATATTAGATGTCATTATTATTATATTCAATATTAATGACAAATATTAATGTCATCACTAAAACCTTAGTAATAGTGATAACTTTTTATGTCGTTACTATTGTTGCCACCAATACTTTCACTAAGATGAAGATTATGTCAACACCATAAGATATTTTCTCGTTACTTGAACTATTTGAGTTTAATTAAAAAAGAAATTAGAATAATGTCTCAATTTAGCTACTTTGAACTTAGGATATCTGATGTTGAAATAATCTTTATCTTAACTCTATGTCAAGCCACATATCAAGGATCCATAAATCAAACAAGCATATACATTAGTCTAAACTCTAACTGCAACATATCATAGATTTTTTTTTTTTTTTCCGAGAAGCATAATACTTTCGAGTTCTATCTGTTATTGTTACCTTATATTTATACAAAAAATTTAAGCTTTTATTAGTCCATAACCAATGCTATTATGGACCTTTCTTTCCTATCTAGACTCAACAATATTTTATTTTTCTATATTTTGTTATTGAGTTAGTTAATCTTGATTCATTTCTCTCTCCTTATGCAATACTTCTCTCTCTAGTGTGCTTAAAAATATATTAATTGATACCACTACGATGGTAGCACGGTTGGTAAAGGTATGGCTCCTTGTAAATTATGCATTGATCATGGGTTTGAGGCATCATCCTTTGGATGACTCGATTAAATTCTAAAATTTTTTGGACGCATGTGACTGGAGGTGGAGTGGCTGATACTCCGGTAATGTAATGGGACTAGGCTGACATACTCATCGGTTGGCAGGAAAAGCCTGTATAAAATTAAGCTTGCATCGAACAAAGATCTAGCGAGCTGGGAGCCAGAATGGAGAGCTACACCGGAATAAAACCCCCTACTCCTTTTATTTTATCAAAATAAAAAAAATTGTTAATTGATTTACTAATCTCTTCATACTTTTTCTCCTGTATCTTTCCTTTATGTTAGATACTTGTTTTCTCTCTTTTTTTTTTTTTTTCCACCAACTTTTTCTTTTCTTTCTTCCCCCCCCCCCCTCTCTGGCTCCTCTTTTATATTAACCACTAATTCCAACCACCAAGGTGGTAGTGTAATTGATGGGTGCTTTCATTCCTGTCCTCCTGATCACGAGTTCGAAGCTTGAGCTTATGGATCATTTGATTAAGTCCAGGATTTATTCCTGGGACACGTCTCTGGGACAGAGGGGGCACTTCATTCTGGCAGCTTAATAGGATCAGGCTGACGTACTCACCTTCGGATGAGAAAGGAGGGGCACTTCATTCTGGCAGCTTAATAGGATCAGACTGACGTACTCATCTTCGGATGAGAAAGGTATGCAAACATGGCTTGGCAGGACAAGGGTCCGATGGGGGCAGCGAGGGTTTTCCCTCCTCCCATCACTTATTTTTCTAAAAAAAAAAAAAAAAAAAAAAACCCACTAATTCCACTCAATTTTTTTTAAAATGAAATTTTTCATCGTGTGTGTCCAGCTTTGCCCATAAATACGGCTCATCCATTTGAACTCATCCTTCCCTACCCCCGCCCCTTTTAACAAAATTGGGGAAAAAAAAAAAACACCGCGCCAAAAATAGGGAAGCATTCTCCAAGGCTGATAGAGGACACACTCTTCTCTCTTCTGAAGTCATGCAAGAATCCCCGATGGCTTCACCAAATCCAGTCCCAAATCATCGCCAACGGTCTCCATCACGACTCATTCCTCGCCCCCAAGGTCGCTTCCTGCTCCTTCCAAGTGGGAAATCCTGACCTCGCCCGCCGATGGTTCGACCGAGTTCTCCTCCCCAACACCGTTCTTTGGAACGTCATGCTCAAGGGCTACACCGAGGCCGGGCTCCACGATCAAACGCTCCATCTGTTCAACCTCATGAACCGGCGCGCCGCGCGGCCGAGTCGCTACACCTTGCCCCTTGTCATCAAGTCCTGCGCCGGCATCCCCTCCCTGACGGTGGGCGAGGAGGTGCATTGCTTTGCGATCAAAACCGGTTTCGGGGCCAATGTGTTTGTTGGCCCGGCATTGATCGATATGTACTCGAACCGGGGTGTGATCGAGTCTGCCCACAGGGTGTTCTCCCAAATGCCTGTGAAAAATGTGGTCGCTTGGACTGCTATCGTAGCTGCGTTTCTCTCGGCAGGGGATGTGAAGTCTGCAAAAGAGCTCTTTGATCAGGCGGTTGAGCGTGATGTCATCCTGTGGAACACCATGGTTTGTGGGTACACCAGGCATGGAGACATGGCTGCAGCACAGGAACTCTTTGCGAGAATGCCGGACAAGGATATCATATGTTGGAATACCATGTTGCTTGGTTATGCTAATTGTGGAGATCTTGAGGCATGTGAGCGGTTGTTTGAGGAGATGCGGGAAAGAAATGTGTTCACTTGGAATGCACTGATTGGAGGGTATGCTCGTCATGGCCGATACTATGAGGTTTTGCATGTGTTGACTCGGATGCTGGGATTGTCTGATGTGAAGCCAAATGATGCAACTCTTGTGATGTATTGTCTGCCTGCTCACGGCTAGGGGCTCTCAATTGGGGAAGATGGATTCGTGTGTATGCCGAAGGCAATGGATTCAGAAGAAATGTATATGTTGGAAATGGACTCATTGACATGTATGCAAAATGTGGTTGCATAGAGGATGCTGTCTCTGTGTTTGATGGCATGCGTACAAGGGATCTCGTCACTTGGAATTCGATGATTGGAGGGTTGGCAATGCATGGATATAGCATGGAGGCATTGGAGCTTTTCAATCGGATGAAGGACATGGGAGAAAAACCTGATGGTATCACACTTGTTGGAGTGCTATCTGCTTGTGTGCACATGGGTCTGGTTAAAGAGGGGTCGATGCACTTTAGATCGATGACTGAGGACTATGCAATTGTTCCATGGATAGAGCATTATGGATGTATGGTGGACCTCCTTGGCCGAGCTGGCTTGCTTGATGAGGCATTGGATTTTGTAAGAAAGATGCCAATTGAACCTGATTGTGTAATATGGAGTGCTTTGCTTGGAGCATGTCAGGTTCACAGAAATGTTGGATTGGCTGAGCTTACAATGAATCAGCTTGTAAGGCTTGTGCCGGAGGATGCAGCTAATTATGTGGTGCTCTCTAACATTTATGGAGCTAATGGGAGAAGGGATGATTCTGCTAAACTGAAGTTGATGATGAAAGAAAGGACCATGGGAAAGTTTCCTGGCTGTAGCTTGATTGAAGTTGACTCCGAGGTGGTTGAGTTCTTTTCATCGGATACAAGGCATTTACAAACAAGGAAGATATATGGGGTATTGGAGGGATTAACAAAGCTATCAAAATCAGCAGGCCATGAGACTGAGCTTGATGACCTATATTAACTTAATGGCTGGATGGTTCATCAAACTTTAGAAAAATAATTCAGGTCAAGTAATCTGATTCTATTCCCCTCTATATTAAAATAATTCACATGGTTGGCTGATTTTATAATGCTCTAGTTGCCTGCCATAACCTGCTCGATTATACTCCCTGATAGAATTTCATGTGAAATTGCATTGTTCAGATAATCATTCACTAGGATTATTAAAGAAAGTGTATACTTCTAGAGCTAATATGTTTTGATAGAAGAGAGCACTATGTATATGATTGAAGGAGATAACTTTTTGGCTATTTCTCCTCTCAAAGGGCCTCCCAAATATTGAGGTGGCATTAGCTTCTTATGAAACAGTGATCTGAGATTGCTGGGGTGTAGGGTGATTGGAATAAATTCTAAGGTGGTTGAGTTCTTTTCATCTGATGTAAAGAAGTATGGGATGAATGAGTTCTTTTAGAATAATTTCGCTTAATTTTTCACATGGCAAAGCACTCCTTCACCACAGCTTTCAACAGTCTTGACTTATTCCATAAAGAAGGTCAACTAATAGGGACACCACCTCATCTCATCCACTGCATGTGTCCAAGTTTGTCTATGAATTCACCTAACATCCATCTGAACTCTTCATCTCTCATCTTTTTGTTTTGTTAATAAAAGACTACAGGTAATGTGGGCTGCACAATAATGATAGCCCTCCTCAAACCCCAAACTTTGGTTAAGACAAATTGTTATCACCCCTACAGCGGTGCAAATGCTAATTGCTACAAACCAAGAATCTCTTGTAACAATGGCTTGGTAATCTTTGTACAGGCAAGGGAAACTATCCAAAACTACTAACTGTACTTCTATGTCAAGAAGCCTGGCTGGAGTCTAGGATGGACATTGGCCCAGGAAGAGGTTATTTGGTCGATGGCTGGCACCCTTGCCACACATCTAGGCAAGTGCTCCAAATTCAAATTCTGCATCCCACATTCCTGCAAGAGTGATCCAGTCATCATTTATGTCATGCTAGATGCAGTGCCTTAAAATTGAAGCTTCTGTCTGCTAGGGCCATTGACCAGCCTTTTCCTTCTCATCTGTTGACCTCGTTGTAGGTACCCTTGACACAAGGACGACACCCCAGAAGCCCCAAAACGTCAAACTCCTCACACCAGGCCTGGGCTACACTTGTGGCCTATAGGAGGATGACACTCCTACAGTGTTCCCAGTTGTGGGAGGGAGAAGAGAGGAGCAGGTTTTCAGTAAGACTTCTAGACAGAAGATTGCCCACAACTCACTTATAGTTTCTGATTGCCTTTGATCTCTTTAGTTTGTTGTGAACTAGTCATAACCCTGTTGAAGGACTAGGGGGTAGATTCTTAAGTGGTTGGCAGGAACATAGTAATCAGAATGCACCTAACTCTAAATTTGCCGTGACAAGGCATTTGCTTGTTTTTTTCTTGCTACCAACATTTTACTACTCTAAAATCACGCTATGCTCGGTCTGCAGCTGCAGTTGCCAGGCCACGGGCAACAAAAGACCACTATGTGCAGGTTGTGTATTTTTTCGAGTGCTACGTCATTGTTTAATTATGGCTCTCATTACTGTTGTTGCAATCAATCACTCTAATCATGGCAGGCACAGAGTGAAGAATTTGTTAGAATCACACTATCCTTTGAGCATGGAACATTGTTCTTCAGAGAAAAAAAAAAAAAAAAAGAATTGCTAACTAGTTCGTTCATGCTGAGGTACATGGTTGCCCATCTTTAGAGATCATTATACTAACTTTGGCTCCGGTTAGTTGATAACTTCTTACTTAAACTGTGGTGAAGAGACTATGAGATGAAGCGATTGCCAGGAGATGACCCTAGCCTTTTTTTTGGTAAAAAAAAAAAAAAAATGATAGGAGGGAATATAATCCCGGTGTAGCTATCCCGCAGGCTTCCATTTTAACTTGGTGGGCTTTGCTGACCACGTGTCCAGTCCGAGTTCATTGGCATGTGAAATCTAATTATAGAGATCATTAGAGAGTGAAAGTTGTAGTGTCGAATTACCACTTTGCTTACAATTTCTCTGACTGGAACTATGTGATTCAGCACCTAGCTTTGGCCAGCCAACCCTTGCAGCTTCAACTCCAACAGACCGTCTACTGCATGGGTACTCTTTTTTCTCTTTTTCATTCTTTGCATCTAGCTATATGGGAGGAAAACTTAAAAGAGTTCATGGCAGTTTCTGATCATGTTGGTGCCTCACTCTCGGAAGGAGCAAGATCTTTAATTCTAAAAACATGTTTACATTTAATTCCTCGAAGGACCGAGATCATGTGGCCACTTTCTAATTGTTCAGTCTGTCTCTTTTGTTTTCATCAGAAAATTGCTCGTCTTCTCTGCAAATTTAAAGAAGTAGAAGATATATAAATAAATACATCACCTGAACACTGCTTAATGTAAGTTCCAAACATGAAGTGCTCTTTAACAGACCAAATATTTAGGCTTTTTGGGATTTTTCAATTTATCGTGCAGTCTTAGCAAATTCTTCTAGGGCTGTACATTTGTTCTATAATTTTGTAATCCTTGCATTGTTGTTCTCTTGCATTTTGCCTCCGATTCAAGCAATTTATGTCACATGACATTGCTATTGTGTAGCATAAACTGAGTTATAGCCCAGTAGTTGCACCCCACATTTGGAGAAGATTCTGCATTCCAATCTCCAGAGATGCTTCCCCGAGTTTACGGTTATCAACCAGTAGATGAGAAAACTATGTGATTATAACCCTCAAGTTTCTACCTTCAAGGGAGGGAAGGGGAAAAAAAAAAAAAGATTGCTACTGAAAAAGAAAAATAAATTAACATGAGCTTAAACAATGCAGATGAGGCAGCCAACTTTTGGAGTGTAGAGTACTACAAACAAAGAGCTTCTGTGGACCGGCGACGAGGAACCAGGATCGGTCATGACAGAGATGGTTTTGCTCAAGGATCCTGAATCATTCACATCGAGGAATGGCTGCGCCTTCCCCTTGAAAAGTCTATTTTAATGGAGAAATCTGTGAAATGCCTATGCCGGATTGGTTCCCAGGACCACCAAACGTTGGTTCGAGTCCTTCCAAATGCTTGCTGTCTACTCTTAGTGTACTCTCCATGATTCTTGTCTTCCATTAGAAATTCTAAATTTTGCTTCCTAATCAATAAAAGAACTGCATCATTGGATATCTTAAATAGAGCTCATCTGCACTAAAAAATTATTTTACATGCGTGCTTGCGATAATGCCTTATCTATGTACCTTTGATTCATTTGTCATATAGCTTAGTATGGTGATTTCTAACATGTCTTCTTATTTTTGGCTACATGTAACAAAAATTTTCGATGTAGGCATCTTTTTGAGTTTTAAGTGAATTGAGTGGTGATAAAGCGCGTGCATAAATTAGCTTCAATTCATACCATCTTTCATTTTGATGCCACGAAGAGGGAGTGCAATGGCCACGCTGACTACCAATTGCGATTAGCCTTCAATTTATTTATTTATTTTTATTATTTTTATAGAGATGAAATTGAGCCCAAATTAACTAGACCCACGAACCAAATTGGGCTGAAAGGTCCCAGTAGGGCCTCACAGATGGGCCATTACGGCCCACTAACTAAAACGGCTCAAGTTTGAGATTGGAATCATTTAAACCTCGATAACACGAGGACCTTAAGTGTTCAGCTCTTCATAATCTGTGAATGATCACAACCGTCTATGACCTCCTTTCTACTAAAATAAGTATTCTTAGAAAACTAATGTGGCTCTTCTATTCTTATCATCATAATTGGAAAATATTTGCTAATATTGATTACTAACTTCTATTTCCCAACAGTGCTAGGACTAGGATGAAATAACTAAAAAACATATCTTCTCACCTTCTATATATGATAAACTTATGTCAAACCCTTTTCTCCCCGACATTCTATCCCATAAGTTCTCTTCTTTTCTATTTTCTCTTGCTTTCTGTGTTATGTTCCTTCAGTTGGATTGTTGACTCCAATTTGTAGGCCCAAGCTTGGTTATTTAAGCCCATATATTTCCTAACTAAATAAGGATCACAGTTTTTTTTATTTAATTAGAAATTTTATATCTTTATAAATAGGGGAATAAAATTACGGGTTTATTTATTTCCTAACTAAATAAGGGTTTATTTATTTCCACACTAAATAAGAATTATAGTATTTCTTATTTAGTTAGAGATCTTATATCTTTATAAATAGGAGAGTAAAACTATAACTAAGGTTAAAGGAATTAGGGCGTGGCCGTGAATGACAATGTAATAGAATAAGAAAAGGATATAAAGGAATTAGAGTTAGAGAGATTTTCTATTTATATTCCAATCCTGAATGGTGCATCTCCATTCTACTACCCATGGATGTAGACATTGGCCTAATTATATAAAATTATTGTGTTCTGTATATTTGTGTACTGACTTGCTTGACTTACTCATCTAAAAGTTTCAATAAATGGTATCAGAACCAAGTTAGATTTTCTGGATGAGATTAATCAAAGTTCATGCATGCAGTAAGTAATTTTTATATGCATATAAGGGCTGCCAATGCAATTTCTTATTTTCGTAGGTCGCAAATCAAATTAACCATACAATTACATTTGCATCGTTGAAAAATAATGGGAGGTGAAATTTCGTGACAAAGAGTTAGCATGCCCTCTCACATGCTGATCAAAGCATTAACGTTTTAATTAATGCTTCTAGTTAATCAGCTACTACCACATCATTAAACATGGATCAGTAATAATTTGCCATGTATCACAGAAGAGCATTGGCACTTTAGTGCTCATATCTACAGCCATATCATTAATCCATCATATCAGAAGCTACTATATGTTGTCATGTCACTGCCACATGTTTGCCACATCATCCGCTACGTCAGCAACCACTACCATATCATCAGATCATTTGATCAAAACTTCATTCATCGATTTACACACTTCTAGGCTAGTCTTTTGAGTTCTAATATTGGTTCCTAAGGTTTTGGGACATGCTAAATCTGTTTTTGGGATTATTTTTTGTAAAATTCAGACACCAAGATATTGTTTTGGCTTAATTTTTTAACTTCAAGATATCTAAGAAGTTTGAAATTGAGAAATTTGACAAGTTTAGTAACTTTAATCTTTGGTGAATCAAGATGGGGGATGTTTTGATTCAAAATTGGCTTGATTCAGCCCTTTTAAAAAATAGGAAAAGATGTCCTCGATGCTAAAAGAAGAGCAGAAACAAGATATAGACTGCCAAGCATATTCATCCATTCATCTCTGTCTCTTTGACAGTGTGGTTAGAGAGGTATCGCATGAAAAATCTATTATGTATTTGTAGAATAAGTTGAAATTGTTGTATTTGATGAAGTCCACTTCCAATAAATGATTTTTGAAGGCCCGGCTATAGATTTTGCAAATAAAGGAAGGTACATTTATTCGATCATATTTAAATGTGTTTAATCATATTATCACTAACCTCAAGACTTTGAAAGTAAAGTTAGATGATGAAGACGAGGCTAACGCCCTCTAATATTATCTACTGCCTTCTACAATAAGTTTTCGGGATTTATTCCTTTATCATCGGAAGGAACCGGCTAAGGTAGAGGAAGTTAAGTCAGCTTTACTATCCAAAGAGCAGATTGATAAGTAGCTATGTAGAAATGAGAATAGCAACAACGATTCTATGTTGATAGTTAGAGAAAATAAAAATAAAATTAAAGCAGTCAACTACTATTATTACAAGAAAAAAAAGATATGTCAAGGCAAATTATTTGAAATTAAAGAGTCAATATAAAAACTATTCAAAGGATAGCCAAGATCACAAGAAAAGGGAGATGCAATGTTTGTTCATGACTTGGATGATAGAGATATCTATGTAGTATCCAATGATGCCAGTTTTGAGCATGACAACTAGGTCATTAATTCCACCATTTCCCATCACATCACTCCTAGTAGAGATTGCTTCTTTATCTATAAACTCATGTGTAGGATGGTGTATCTAGGAGACAATATCGAATTCCAAGTTATTGGCATAGGAATACTTAGGGTAAAGTCATTTGATGGCTCAATTGTGACACTCCAAGATATTATTAATGTCCTTAATTTGAAGAAAATTTTATTTTACTAGGCTACCTATTGTAGAAGGGGTTAGAGTATGCAAGCGAGATGAAATTATGTACATTTGGAAGGGATCCCACCAAGTTTGGGAGGTGAAGCTGTTGTCTAATTCTAACCTAGACAACTTGCAAAGAGCCAAAGTTTGAGGGAATAAACGTAGTGGAAGTAAGATCATGTTCCTTGAAGAAAAGAGCAATCTCCGTCATATTATGATTGGTTCCATTATTGTTTTCGTATAGCTTGTTTAAGGTATTTTGGAGATGGTGTAGTTCTACATGCTTCGAATTGATATCAAGGTAGAGATTGTTAGATTGTCGACTCCAATTTAAAGGCTCGAGCATGGTTTGTTTAAGCCCAACTATTTCCTAATTAAATAAAAGTTACAGCATTTCCTATTTAGTTGGAGATCTTGTACCTCTATAAATAGGAGTGTAAGGTTATAGATTTATTTATTTCTTAATGAAATAAGGGTTACAGTATTTTCTATTTAGTTTAAAATCTTATACATTTATACATAGAAGGATAAGGCTATGGATTTGTGGAGTGACCATGAGTGACGATATAATAAGATGAGGAAAGGATGTAAAGATATTAGAATTTGAGAGATTTTTATTTTTGTATTCCAATCTTGAAATAGTGCATTTTTGTTCCATCACTCGTAGATGTAGGCTTTGATCCAATTACCATATAAAATTGCTATATTTTTTGTATTTGTGTATGCCTATTTGCTTAGTTTATTCATCTAAAAACCCCAACTCCTTTTTCTAAAGGGAAGATAGTGGATGAAATCCATCTCCCACACATGACTCGCATGGCTGCTAGGTTTGGCATAGTAGTGACAAGGTATGAATCCATGGTTCTGATGCGTGTCGTAATGCACCGATTTAGAACCTTAATTCCACTACTCTAAAGGGTAGAATAGCGGGAGTAAGGGTCGATCCCACAGAGACTTTGGGGTTATCTTGAAAAAGTATTTTCTTTTGACTTAAAATAAACTAAAATAAACTAGACTAATGCAAGAATTAAATGCAAATAATAAATCTGTGAAAATAATTTAGATATGACCTATCTCAAGAGTACGGTCCGTATCCGTGGATCACGGCCCGTCCCTTAGGTATAGGTCAGTCAAAACTAATTCACTACGACTTACCTTAGACGCTAATCCAACATGACTCCAGCATGACTAAAATAAAAATAAGCAAACATGGATTAATATAAAGCAAATAAATTTTATTGCATAAAAATTGGAGTACAGAGGAAATAAAAGTAAGGGAACAAGGGTCCCTTTCTCCCTTTTTATACGACTCTGACTCTCTGTCACAGCAACAGGTGGAACTACGAACAGCAAGTGGAACCTTCCAAAAATTCCTCTCCCTCTCGCAGAAAAGAATCATCGAGGTATTTATAGCTGAAAAATACCGTGTCGGGTCCGTGTGGAAAGCGCGGTGATTTCTTCATCTCAATCCGATCTCCTTATCTGATTTTTTTACGATCATCCCCATCTCAAAAATTAAATTCAAAAATTATATCGCACAATCCCGCGTCCATCCAGCGTCGTCCGACATTTCTTCTCGTTCCGATGCTTCCTTGTTTTCGGACATCCCGGTCTGATCGGCGGACGGCACTGCGACGTGCAACGTGTGGCTGTAGAAGGGGAAGGGGCGGAGCTGCAGGTTGGGCGGAGAACGGAGGCAGCTTTGGGCACGGACGTGGCGCAGGAACGGCGAACATGGCTCACATGCTGGGCAGCAGGGACGTGGACGCGGCATTGCGAACGGCTGGGCACTGCAGCAGGCGGAGAACGGCTTCGGCTGGGCACGAATGGGCGGAGGCGTGGCCGTGGGCGGCTGGACGGCGGCGCGGCCGACTGGGCGGAGACGGCTGCAGTCGGCGTGGCCATGGGCGTGGGCGGCTTGCGGACGGGCGGCGGGGCTTCGGTGTGGCCGTGGGCGTGGGCGGAAGACTTGCGGACGGGCGGCTTGCGGCGCCGGAGGCGGAGGCGTGGCCGTGGGCGGCGGCGTGGCGGCAGCAGGCGGCTGGGCGGCGGCGCGGCGGAGCTCGCGTGGGCGTGGGCGGAGCTCGCTGGCTTGGGCGGACGGGCAGCGGATTCCGACCATTTTTCCGGCCAAACGGGAGCTCTCCGGCCGGCGGGAAGGTTACCGGCGGCTTCGGCGGCGCCGGGGGAAGCTCTCCGGCAAGTTTCGGCACGATCGGAGCATGGTGGTCCACGGCTCCGCCCGTGGACCGGCAGCAATGGCTGCCGTGGACCGACAGCTCATGCGGTGGACCATTGAGCCGGTCCACCGTGAGCCAAACAAAAGCTTTTAAGGGTGCTCCAAAAATCGTGCAGCTCTGAAATCTGTGCTAAAACATTCTAAAATCTATTTCGGGCCCGTTTGAAGTCCGAATTACATGCCGTTTGCGTCGTTGGACTCCTAAAATCAAGATCTACACGTTTATGGAGTCAATCCCTGCAAAGTATCACAAAAAGTATCAATTTTAATCAAATAAAGTTGGGTTAATTTTCATTATTCTAATGTCTAACACACCCCCCAACTTAAACTTTGCTCGTCCTCGAGTAAAGGAAATGGATGAGTCTTGTGTACTAAGATGGTCCATGAAATGAAAATTATCATACTAACCCTAAAATCAAAGGATACATGGTTACACTATTAAAAAGGTACTTCATTGGATTACCAATTCCACCCATTTAGTAGTAGAATAAAGTCCATAGAAGTTTTAAGAGTTTTTTCGTTCCCAACTTTCTATCTCACTATCTAAATCTTCCAACTTAGTTTGGTTTTGATGCAATATTTATTTAGTCCCCCCTTTTTTTTTTTTTTTTTTTATTTTTTTTTAATGTAAAGTCAGTGTAATGTCCTGACACCTTGCTTTCTAATTAACCCTTGTAGCGAGCTTTAAACCAATGACTCCCAAACCAGTTGGCTTTAGGGCATTAGGTGTAAAACACCCCTCGGACTTATGACTCGAGTTAAAAAGGCTAAGTCAAGACTAACTCTACGAAAGATTTCGTTACATCCTCACCTTTTGATGCGAACAACAACGCTTACTTAGGCGAAGGGGTCCGGTTACTCAGTGAGAGATGCTAAAAATCTTTATTAACCTCAGAAATTTTTAATTGGGGACTTTTTATAATGCATATACCAAAATAAGTAAGATTCATTATTAAGATCAATAGGCCGAAGGGTCTGGAATTACTCTTCTAAAATTTTCTGGACTACACTCTACCATTTATAAGGTTTTCTTGATAAATCATCCCTCAGTATCTCTAAAATTTTCTAAACCATTAATCACTCATCATTTAGTGAGCTTGATTTTTTTTTTTTTTTTTTTTTTTCAATTCGAGACGAATTCTTGTACACAAAACTAATTAAAATTTTACTCGAGGATTTGATTTGATTTAATTAATTACCTCACCCCCCAACTTAATTTCCATTGTCCCTAATGGAAGAGAATATTAATAACTAAATGGCATGGAAGGATACAACCTGGTAGGGTATGGAATTGGACGTCCTTCTATCATCATGTTCCCGCAATCTTCTTTTATTACTCCATTTATTCTAAAAATAAAGAACTAGAAGTTAAAATATGAACTAAGGAAAGAGCTGGGCTGCCTCCCAGGAGCGCTAAGTTTAACGTCTTCAGCCAGACTAAGTTCATCATCACAGCAACACTGGTTGTTCAAGATCAAGAGTTTCAACAACTTCTCCATCACTGATTCCTTCAATATACGGTTTCAACCGCTGGCCATTCACCTTAAAAACATTCCCTTGCTTAGGATCCTTAAGTTCAACAGCTCCATGGGAAAATACTTGAGTTACTACAAAAGGTCCATCCCATCGTGAGCGGAGTTTTCCGGGAAAAAGACGTAACCTAGAGTTGTAGAGCCACACTTTTTGATTAGGCTCAAATGATTTTCTATTAATGAATTTGTCATGATAAGCCTTCGTTCGAGCCTTGTAAATTTTCGAACTCTCATATGCTTCATTTCGTAACTCTTCCAACTCACTTAACTGAAGTTTTCTATGGAAACTTGCATTCTTCATATCAAAATTAAATTGCTTGATAGCCCAAAATGCACGGTGTTCCAATTCAACAGGTAGGTGACAAGCCTTTCCAAACACTAACCGGTACGGAGACATTCCTAGAGGGGTCTTGAAAGCAGTTCGGTAAGCCCATAAAGCGTCATCCAAACGTTCGGACCAATCTTTCCTATCGGGTCTTACCGTTTTCTCAAGAATGTGCTTGATCTCTCTATTCGAAACTTCTACCTGACCACTAGTCTGAGGATGGTATGGTATGGCTACTTTATGGTAATTCCATACTTTTTCATCAGTGCGTCAAAGTGTCTATTTGTGAAATGCGCACCTCCATCACTAATAATGGCCCTTGGGCACCCAAACCGACTAAAGATGTTATGTTGAATGAACTTGATCACAACTTTGTGATCATTAGTTCGAGTTGCCATAGCTTCAATCCATTTCGAAACATAATCGACTGCTACCAAAATGTACTCAAATCCAAAGGAAAGAGGAAATGGTCCCATAAAGTCAATACCCCAAACATCAAAAATTTCAACAACTAAAATGGGGTTTAGGGGCATCATATCTTTTCGTGAAATATTCCCCATTTGTTGACACTTGAGACAATTACGGCCAAATTCATGTGCATCTTTAAAGAGAGTTGGCCAAGAAAATCCACTTTGCAGCACCTTTGCTGCAGTTTTTCTCCCACTAAAGTGTCCCCCACATGCAAGAGAATGACAAAAATTAAGTATACTCTTGAATTCACTCTCAGGGACACATCGCCTTATCACTTGATCTGGACAGTGTTTAAACAATTCAGGTTCCTCCCAAAAGTAATATTTGATTTGCGAAAAGAACCTATCTTTTTCTTGTTGTGACCAGTATGGAGGAACTTGCCCTGTTACCAGATAATTCACAATATGGGCAAACCAGGGGAGATTACTGGTAGAAGAAATTGAGAATAGCTGCTCATCAGGAAACCTATCTCCAATAATTTCCTTGTTCTATTCTACTAAGATCCTAGAAATGTGATCTGCTACCATATTTTCGGAACCTTTCTTATCCAAAATTTCTAAGTCAAATTCCTGTAACAAAAGGATCCATCGAATCAGTCTAGGCTTTGTATCCTTTTTGGATAGCAGATGTCTTAATGCAGCATGATCAGAGTAAACTAGGACCTTAGACCCTAATAAATATGATCGAAAGTTTTCTAGGGCAAATACAACTGCTAGTAATTCTTTCTCAGTAGTGGTATAGTTCATTTGTGCATCTGAAAGAGTTTTACTAGCATAGTAAATTACATGGGGTTCCCTATTGAGCTTCTGTCCTAAAACAGCGCCTACAGCATAATCAGAAGCATCACACATGATTTCAAATGGCAGAGTCCAATCTGGGGGCTTGATGATAGGTGCAGTGGTCAAAGCAGTTCGAAGAATGTCAAAAGCGGTCAAATATTCTTTACTAAAATCAAAGGACTTGTCTTTGGCAAGTAAATCACACAATGGTCGAGAGATTTTGCTGAAATCCTTGATGAATCGTCTATAAAAACCAGCATGGCCAAGGAAGGACCGTACTTGTCTAACCGAGGTCGGGGGAGGTAATTTCGAGATTAATTCAACCTTAGCCTTGTCAACCTCAATCCCTCGCTCAGAAACAATGTGTCCGAGTACAATTCCCTCACGAACCATAAAATGGCTCTTCTCCCAACTTAAGGCTAAGTTGGTTTCTATACAGCGTTTCAATACCTTAGCCAAATTATGGAGACAGTCCTCGAATGAAGATCCAAAAACAGAAAAATCATCCATAAACACTTCAAGGAAATGACCAACCATATCGGAGAATAAGGCCAACATACATCGTTGAAAGGTGGCTGGTGCATTACAGAGACCAAAAGGCATACGCCTGAATGCAAACGTTCCAAAAGGGCAAGTAAAGGTGGTCTTTTCTTGGTCTGCAGGAAATACTGGAACCTGGTTGTATCCTGAATATCCATCCAGGAAACAAAAGAAACTCTGCCCTGCTAGTCGTTCTAGAATTTGATCAATAAAAGGCAGAGGGAAATGATCTTTCCTAGTAACAGCATTCAGTTTCCGGTAATCTATACACACTCTCCAACTAGTGGTTGCTCGGGTAGAAATTGACTCACCCTTTTCATTTTGAATGACAGTAATACCTGACTTTTTAGGTACTACCTGAGTTGGGCTGACCCATTGGCTATCCGAAATTGGATAAATAATACCGGCATCCAACCATTTAACCACTTCTTTTTTAACAATTTCTCGCATGATTGGATTTAGCCTCCGTTGCATGTCCCTATGTGGTTTAGCTTCTGCTTCACAGTGAATGTGGTGCATGCAAACAGAAGGGTCAATTCCCTTAAGATCAGCTATTGTCCATCCTATTGCCTCTTTATGGTCCCTAAGTACATTCATCAATTTTTGTTCCTGATCAGAGGTCAAAGTAGATGCAATGATTACCGGAAGGGTATCATTGGATCCAAGAAAAGAATACTTTAACTTGTCAGGAAGAGGCTTCAATTCCAGATAGGGTGGTGCTTCTAAGGATGGCACTAAAGGGCTTGGGTATGGGAGTGAAGGATTTGGGTATTCATGTTCAGCCCCTCCTTCGAAGTTTGAAGGATCTTGTCTTGAAAGGAAGGATCAAGATTGTTTGGCGGAGGTTGTGGAGGCTGTGGGGCATTTTGATATTGAGGAAATTGTATGCTTTGAAATTTGGTCTCCTGATAGTTTGGCCTAACGGAAGAATTGATTCCGGATTGGGGTTTCCAAGAAAAATTTGGGTGATTGCGCCAGCCAGGATTGTATGTGTTCGAATAAGGATCGTTTCCTGGTCTAGGAGCCATTCGGGTTTGAGCTTGATGAGCTTGCTCCTGAAGAAGCTCAGGAAATTGGTAAGCTGATGGACAATCACCTAAGGTATGGGTGGAACTCGAGCAGATAATACAGACTTCATGTATAGGATGAGATGAGGAGGAATTATTTCCAGCTTGCAAAAGTTGGTCGAGCTTCTGAGATAGCTCATCAACCTTGCTGTAGATGTCTACAGCACGACCAACTTCATACATTCCTCCTCTCTTAGGTTCTACAGGTCCTGGGGGAGGATCTCTACGGGCAGCTGACATATGATGTAGAGAATTTTCACTTAACGTTTCAAACAACTGCCATGCCTCATGTTCATTTTTAAGCATGAACGTTCCTCCACATGAGGCATCCACCATTTGCCGGTGCCTTTCTGACAAACCGTCATAGAAGCACTGGACTAATTGCCATTTGGGTATGGCATGGTGAGGACATTTTCTAATTAGCTCTTTCAATCTTTTCCAGGTTTCATGAAACATTTCTCCATCTAATTGGGAAAAACTAGTAATGGCTTTTCTAATTTGATTCGTCTTTCTTATAGGAAAATATTTCTTAAGGAACTCCCTCTGAAGTTGATCCCAAGTTGAAATTGTCACGGTGTCTAGGGAATTCAACCAATATTTGGCTTTATCTTTCAGAGAAAAAGGGAATAACCTAAGCCTTAAAGCATCATCGGAGAAATTTTGGATCTTAACAGTGGAGCAGATTTCTAGAAATTCATCTAGATGTTTATATGGGTCTTCAGTCGCAAGTCCGTAAAAAGAGGGTAACATCTGAATCACACTGGACTTGATTTCGTATTGAATGGCATCTACAGGGGGTACTTGGATACAAGGTGAATAAGTGTATTTTGAAGGAGTGAAGTACTCCTTCAGCGGAGGGTCAATTCCTTGATTAGGATCCATAGTACCTGGGCTGGTTGCTCTTTCATATGCTTCATTTCGTAACTCTTCCAACTCACTTAACTGAAGTTTTCTATGGAAACTTGCATTCTTCATATCAAAATTAAATTGCTTGATAGCCCAAAATGCACGGTGTTCCAATTCAACAGGTAGGTGACAAGCCTTTCCAAACACTAACCGGTACGGAGACATTCCTAGAGGGGTCTTGAAAGCAGTTCGGTAAGCCCATAAAGCATCATCCAAACGTGCGGACCAATCTTTCCTATCGGGTTTTACCGTTTTCTCAAGAATGTGCTTGATCTCTCTATTCGAAACTTCTACCTGACCACTAGTCTGAGGATGGTATGGTGTGGCTACTTTATGGGTAATTCCATACTTTTTCATCAGTGCGTCAAAGTGTCTATTTGTGAAATGCGCACCTCCATCACTAATAATGGCCCTTGGGCACCCAAATCGACTAAAGATGTTATGCTGAATGAACTTGATCACAACTTTGTGATCATTAGTTCGAGTTGCCACAGCTTCAATCCATTTCAAAACATAATCGACTGCTACCAAAATGTACTCAAATCCAAAGGAAAGAGGAAATGGTCCCATAAAGTCAATACCCCAAACATCAAAAATTTCAACAACTAAAATGGGGTTTAGGGGCATCATATCTTTTCGTGAAATATTCCCCCTTTGTTGACACTTGAGACAATTACGGCCAAATTCGTGTGCATCTTTAAAGAGAGTTGGCCAATAAAATCCACTTTGCAGCACCTTTGCTGCAGTTTTTCTCCCACTAAAGTGTCCCCCACATGCAAGAGAATGACAAAAATTAAGTATACTCTTGAATTCACTCTCAGGAACACATCACCTTATCACTTGATCTGGACAGTGTTTAAACAATTCAGGTTCCTCCCAAAAGTAATATTTGATATGCGAAAAGAACCTATCTTTTTCTTGTTGTGACCAGTATGGAGAAACTTGCCCTGTTACCAGATAATTCACAATATGGGCAAACCAGGGGAGATTACTGGTAGAAGAAATTGAGAATAGCTGCTCATCAGGAAACCTATCTCCAATAATTTCCTTGTTGTATTCTACTAAGATCCTAGAAATGTGATCTGCTACCATATTTTCGGAACCTTTCTTATCCAAAATTTCTAAGTCAAATTCCTGTAACAAAAGGATCCATCGAATCAGTCTAGGCTTTGTATCCTTTTTGGATAGCAGATGTCTTAATGCAGCATGATCAGAGTAAACTAGGACCTTAGACCCTAATAAATATGATCGAAATTTTTCTAGGGCGAATACAACTGCTAGTAATTCTTTCTAAGTAGTGGTATAGTTCATTTGTGCATCTGAAAGAGTTTTACTAGCATAGTAAATTACATGGGGTTCCCTATTGAGCTTCTGTCCTAAAACAGCTCCTACAGCATAATCAGAAGCATCACACATGATTTCGAATGGCAGAGTCCAATCTGGGGGCTTGATGATAGGTGCAGTGGTCAAAGCAATTCGAAGAATGTCAAAAGCGGTCAAACATTCTTTACTAAAATCAAAGGACTTGTCTTTGGCAAGTAAATCACACAATGGTCGAGAGATTTTGCTGAAATCCTTGATGAATCGTCTATAAAAACCAGCATGGCCAAGGAAGGATCGTACTTGTCTAACTGAGGTCGGGGGAGGTAATTTCGAGATTAATTCAACCTTAGCCTTATCAACCTCAATCCCTCGCTCAGAAACAATGTGTCCGAGTACAATTCCCTCACGAACCATAAAATGGCTCTTCTCCCAACTTAAGACTAGGTTGGTTTCTATACAGCGTTTCAATACCTTAGCCAAATTATGGAGACAGTCCTCGAATGAAGATCCAAAAACAAAAAAATCATCCATAAACACTTCAAGGAAATGACCAACCATATCGGAGAATAAGGCCAACATACATCGTTGAAAGGTGGCTGGTGCATTACAAAGACCAAAAGGCATACGCCTGAATGCAAACGTTCCAAAAGGGCAAGTAAAGGTGGTCTTTTCTTGGTCTGCAGGAAATACTGGAACCTGGTTGTATCCTGAATATCCATCCAGGAAGTAAAAGAAACTCTGCCCTGCTAGTCGTTCTAGAATTTGATCAATAAAAGGCAGAGGGAAATGATCTTTCCTAGTAACGGCATTCAGTTTCCGGTAATCTATACACACTCTCCAACTAGTGGTTGCTCGGGTAGAAATTGACTCACCCTTTTCATTCTGAATGACAGTAATACCTGACTTTTTAGGTACTACCTGAGTTGGGCTGACCCATTGGCTATCCGAAATTGGATAAATAATACCGGCATCCAACCATTTAACCACTTCTTTTTTAACAATTTCTTGCATGTTTGGATTTAGCCTCCGTTGCATGTCCCTATATGGTTTAGCTTCTGCTTCACAGTGAATGTGGTGCATGCAAACAGAAGGGTCAATTCCCTTAAGATCAGCTATTGTCCATCCTATTGCCTCTTTATGTTCCCTAAGTACATTCATCAATTTTTGTTCCTGATCAGAGGTCAAAGTAGATGCAATGATTACCGGAAGGGTATCATTGGATCCAAGAAAAGAATACTTTAACTTGTCAGGAAGAGGCTTCAATTCCAGATTGGGTGGTGCTTCTAAGGATGGCACTAAAGGGCTTGATTGAGTCGGTAATGATTCAAATTTCACAGTCCAAGGAGGAATGGTACTAAACCTGGGTGGCTCTAACAAAGCATTCACTTCATTTGCATATTCATCAATATCAAAATCGTCAGTTTCTAAATGTGTCAAACATGCTTGCAAAGGATCCGAATTAAGCAACACAGGAAGATTCCTATTTACTACTTCTTCTATCATGTTTACTTCGTTATGATCATAAGAGGGTGGTCCTTGGCATGCATTAAAAATATTCAACCGTATTTTCTTATTCCCAAAAGAGACGTCCATAACCCCTGTTCTGCAATTTATGCAAGCATTAGCGGTAGCTAGGAAAGGTCTTCCAAGAATGATGGGTATCTGACTAGGGCTACCGTTAGATTCCATATCCAAAACAAGAAAATCAACCGGGAAGTAGAACTCATCTACTTTTACCAACACATCCTCGAGCATTCCACGGGGTGCCTTGACGGATCGATCAGCTAACTGTAAGGTCACCGTCGTGGGTTTTAATTCTCCGAATTTAAACAGATCATACATAGATCCTGGGAGAAGGTTTACACTCGCACCTAAATCTAACAAGGCTTTCTTGATTGTAAGGTCCCCTATGACACAAGAGATAATTGGGGTACCTGGGTCTTTGAGTTTGGGTGGAGCTATTTGCTGAAAAACTGAGCTGGCTTGCTCAGTTAAGAGGATTTTCTTAGGGATATGTGCCTTAGATTTTCGTTTTTGAGTGCACAAATCCTTAAGAAATTTGGCATACGCCGGTACTTGCTTGATGGCATCGAGGAGAGGTAAATTGATTTGAACTTGCTTGAATAATTCAAGCATCTCATTCATTTTTAAATTTTTCTTATCCAATGGTAAAGGTGACTCCAAAGCACTAGGGAATGGAGCCTTAGGTACGGGTGCTTTACCAATGGATTCCTTCTCCTCTTCATTCTTTTTCTCTGGCTTAGCCAGCTCTACTTCTTGGGTCGGGTCAGGTTGATCTAATGTTTTTCCACTTCTTAAGGTAATAACAGATTTAGCGTGTTCAGGAAAATTTTCAGGCCCAGTGGAACTCTCAGCCATGTATTGACCCTTGGGATTGATAATGGGCTGGCTAGGCAACTTACCCTCTTCTCTCCGATTGAAAGCTGTAGCTAGCTGACCTATCTGAGTCTCTAGCTTGGCAATGGATTGGGTATGGGAGTGAAGGATTTGGGTATTCATGTTCAGCCCTTCCTTCAAAGTTTGAAGGATCTTTTCTTGAAAGGAAGGATCAAGATTGTTCGGCGGAGGTTGTGGAGGCTGTGGGGCATTTTGATATTGAAGAAATTGCATGCTTTGAAATTTGGTCTCCTGATTGTTTGGCCTAACAGAAAAATTGATTCCGGGTTGGGGTTTCCAAGAAAAATTCGGGTGATTACGCCAGCCGGGATTGTATGTGTTCGAATAAGGATCGTTTCCTGGTCTAGGAGCCATTCGGGTTTGAGCTTGATGAGCTTGCTCCTGAAGAAGCTCAGGAAATTGGTAAGCTGATGGACAATCACCTAAGGTATGGGTGGAACTCGAGCAGATAATACAGACTTCATGAGTAGGATGAGATGAGGAGGAATTATTTCCAGCTTGCAAAAGTTGGTCGAGCTTCTGAGATAGCTCATCAACCTTGCTGTAGATGTCTACAGCACGACCAACTTCATACATTCCTCCTCTCTTAGGTTCTACAGGTCCTGGGGGAGGATCTCTACGGGCAGCTGACATATGATGTAGAGAATTTTCACTTAACGTTTCAAACAACTGCCATGCCTCATGTTCATTTTTAAGCATGAACGTTCCTCCACATGAGGCATCCACCATTTGCCGGTGCCTTTCTGACAAACCGTCATAGAAGCACTGGACTAATTGCCATTTGGGTATGGCATGGTGAGGACATTTTCTAATTAGCTCTTTCAATCTTTTCCAGGTTTCATGAAACATTTCTCCATCTAATTGGGAAAAACTAGTAATGGCTTTTCTAATTTGATTCGTCTTTCCTATAGAAAAATATTTCTTAAGGAACTCCCTCTGAAGTTGATCCCAAGTTGAAATTGTCACGGTGTCTAGGGAATTCAACCAATATTTGGCTTTATCTTTCAGAGAAAAAGGGAATAACCTAAGCCTTAAAGCATCATCGGAGAAATTTTGGATCTTAACAGTGGAGCAGATTTCTAGAAATTCATCTAGATGTTTATATGGGTCTTCAGTCGCAAGTCCGTAAAAAGAGGATAACATCTGAATCACACTGGACTTGATTTCGTATTGAATGGCATCTACAGGGGGTACTTGGATACAAGGTGAATAAGTGTATTTTGAAGGAGTGAAGTACTCCTTCAGCGGAGGGTCAATTCCTTGATTAGGATCCATAGTACCTGGGCTGGTTGCTCTACTGGAGCCTTCGATTTTCGGATCTAGGGATATATGTTTAGGTTCTCGAAGTCGGCGCCTAGAATATACTAACATACACCCTCCCTTCTAAAGCAAACAGCAATAAAAGATTTTTTTAAATTTTTTTTTTTTAATTGGAAAGCGGAAGAATGAGAAGAGGTCTAAAGAGAAGTTCCTAAGAGAGTCCTAAACTAGAGAAAGTTAATTAATTAATTTTTTTTTTTAATCAAACAAGTAAAATAAATCAAAATCACTATCCTAGGGTTAACCTGGATCTAGACAGCTCCTAACTGATCCAAGGTTACCTTCGAGCACTCCAAGCCCAAGATCAATTAACTGACTTGGCCAGGTAAGTGTAAGGTGGGTGAAGGTTCCCTTATCGCTTGCCTTAGACACCAATTATAAATTGGCCAGGTAAGCGGAACCAACTCACTTCCCTTCGGGCTCTAGTCCCTGAACCACTTTCCTTAGACACCAAGGAATTAAATGATCTGAACCCGGTCCAACTCTAGGGTTTCCTTGTCCTATTGAGCTCGAAATCCTTAGGGTTGACGTCTAATTAATTTTAAAATTAAAGGCTTGGGTCAATGCAGATGCTGGATTGATGATTTGTGGGCTAAGGAAGGGTATTGATCTCCCCACCTTATCTGGTTAATGGGTTGTGCCCTTAAGATATATTATGAAATTATGAAATGCAACAGCTAAGGTGTCCAAAAAGTTATAAACAAACAAAATTAAACTTAATTTTTTTTTTTAATTTTGATGATTAAGTATCTGATCCAAATAAATTATGAAATGTCTGTATAATATTTTTTTGGTTTTGCAAAAAAAATAAATTTACCTAAGTGAATCTAAAATTTTTTTGTGTTCAACCTTTTTGTACCCTAGGACAACCATTCAACATAACCTCCCAGTTATGCCAGGGCAACCTTATGTCAGGGCACTCAAGATCGAAAATTGAAAATTTGAATGTAAAATTTTGAAAATTGATTTTTTTTTTTTTTTGGATTTTTAAATTGTTGATTATATATATATATTTTCAGAATAACGCCGAAAGTCCCCGGCAACGGTGCCAAAAATCTTGATCCTTCCTTTCAAGAAAAGATCCTTCAAACTTTGAAGGAAGGGCTGAACATGAATACCCAAATCCTTCACTCCCATACCCAATCCATTGCCAAACTAGAGACTCAGATAGGTCAGCTAGCTACAACTTTCAATCGGAGAGAAGAGGGTAAGTTGCCTAGCCAGCCCATTATCAATCCCAAGGGTCAATACATGGCTGAGAGTTCCACTGGGCCTGAAAATTTTCCTGAACACGCTAAATCTGTTATTACCTTAAGAAGTGGAAAAACATTAGATCAACCTGACCCGACCCAAGAAGTAGAGCTGGCTAAGCCAGAGAAAAAGAATGAAGAGGAGAAGGAATCCATTGGTAAAGCACCCGTACCTAAGGCTCCATTCCCTAGTGCTTTGGAGTCACCTTTACCATTGGATAAGAAAAATTTAAAAATGAATGAGATGCTTGAATTATTCAAGCAAGTTCAAATCAATTTACCTCTCCTCGATGCCATCAAGCAAGTACCGGCGTATGCCAAATTTCTTAAGGATTTGTGCACTCAAAAACGAAAATCTAAGGCACATATCCCTAAGAAAATCCTCTTAACTGAGCAAGCCAGCTCAGTTTTTCAGCAAATAGCTCCACCCAAACTCAAAGACCCAGGTACCCCAATTATCTCTTGTGTCATAGGGGACCTTACAATCAAGAAAGCCTTGTTAGATTTAGGTGCGAGTGTAAACCTTCTCCCAGGATCAATGTATGATCTGTTTAAATTCGGAGAATTAAAACCCACGACGGTGACCTTACAGTTAGCTGATCGATCCGTCAAGGCACCCCGTGGAATGCTCGAGGATGTGTTGGTAAAAGTAGATGAGTTATACTTCCCGGTTGATTTTCTTGTTTTGGATATGGAATCTAACGGTAGCCCTAGTCAGATACCCATCATTCTTGGAAGACCTTTCCTAGCTACCGCTAATGCTTGCATAAATTGCAGAACAGGGGTTATGGACGTCTCTTTTGGGAATAAGAAAATACGGTTGAATATTTTTAATGCATGCCAAGGACCACCCTCTTATGATCATAACGAAGTAAACATGATAGAAGAAGTAGTAAATAGGAATCTTCCTGTGTTGCTTAATTCGGATCCTTTGCAAGCATGTTTGACACATTTAGAAACTGACGATTTTGATATTGATGAATATGCAAATGAAGTGAATGCTTTGTTAGAGCCACCCAGGTTTAGTACCATTCCTCCTTGGACTGTGAAATTTGAATCATTACCGACTCAATCAAGCCCTTTAGTGCCATCCTTAGAAGCACCACCCAATCTGGAATTGAAGCCTCTTCCTGACAAGTTAAAGTATTCTTTTCTTGGATCCAATGATACCCTTCCGGTAATCATTGCATCTACTTTGACCTCTGATCAGGAACAAAAATTGATGAATGTACTTAGGGAACATAAAGAGGCAATAGGATGGACAATAGCTGATCTTAAGGGAATTGACCCTTCTGTTTGCATGCACCACATTCACTGTGAAGCAGAAGCTAAACCATATAGGGACATGCAACGGAGGCTAAATCCAAACATGCGAGAAATTGTTAAAAAAGAAGTGGTTAAATGGTTGGATGCCGGTATTATTTATCCAATTTCGGATAGCCAATGGGTCAGCCCAACTCAGGTAGTACCTAAAAAGTCAGGTATTACTGTCATTCAGAATGAAAAGGGTGAGTCAATTTCTACCCGAGCAACCACTAGTTGGAGAGTGTGTATAGATTACCGGAAACTGAATGCCGTTACTAGGAAAGATCATTTCCCTCTGCCTTTTATTGATCAAATTCTAGAACGACTAGCAGGGCAGAGTTTCTTTTGCTTCCTGGATGGATATTCAGGATACAACCAGGTTCCAGTATTTCCTGCAGACCAAGAAAAGACCACCTTTACTTGCCCTTTTGGAACGTTTGCATTCAGGCGTATGCCTTTTGGTCTCTGTAATGCACCAGCCACCTTTCAACGATGTATGTTGGCATTATTCTCCGATATGGTTGGTCATTTCCTTGAAGTGTTTATGGATGATTTTTCTATTTTTGGATCTTCATTCGAGGACTGTCTCCATAATTTGGCTAAGGTATTGAAACGCTGTATAGAAACCAACCTAGTCTTAAGTTGGGAGAAGAGCCATTTTATGGTTCGTGAGGGAATTGTACTCGGACACATTGTTTCTGAGCGAGGGATTGAGGTTGATAAGGCTAAGGTTGAATTAATCTCGAAATTACCTCCCCCGACCTCGGTTAGACAAGTACGATCCTTCCTTGGCCATGCTGGTTTTTATAGACGATTCATCAAGGATTTCAGCAAAATCTCTCGACCATTGTGTGATTTACTTGCCAAAGACAAGTCCTTTGATTTTAGTAAAGAATGTTTGACCGCTTTTGACATTCTTCGAACTGCTTTGACCACTGCACCTATCATCAAGCCCCCAGATTGGACTCTGCCATTCGAAATCATGTGTGATGCTTCTGATTATACTGTAGGAGCTGTTTTAGGACAGAAGCTCAATAGGGAACCCCATGTAATTTACTATGCTAGTAAAACTCTTTCAGATGCACAAATGAACTATACCACTACTGAGAAAGAATTACTAGCAGTTGTATTCGCCCTAGAAAAATTTTGATGATATTTATTAGGGTCTAAGGTCCTAGTTTACTCTGATCATGCTGCATTAAGACATCTGCTATCCAAAAAGGATACAAAGCCTAGACTGATTCGATGGATCCTTTTGTTACAGGAATTTGACTTAGAAATTTTGGATAAGAAAGGTTCCGAAAATATGGTAGCAGATCACATTTCTAGGATCTTAGTAGAATACAACAAGGAAATTATTGGAGATAGGTTTCCTGATGAGCAGCTATTCTCAATTTCTTCTACCAGTAATCTCCCCTGGTTTGCCCATATTGTGAATTATCTGGTAACAGGGCAAGTTCCTCCATACTGGTCACAACAAGAAAAAGATAGGTTCTTTTCGCATATCAAATATTACTTTTGGGAGGAACCTGAATTGTTTAAACACTGTCCAGATCAAGTGATAAGGCGATGTGTTCCTGAGAGTGAATTCAAGAGTATACTTAATTTTTGTCATTCTCTTGCATGTGGGGGACACTTTAGTGGGAGAAAAACTGTAGCAAAGGTGCTGCAAAGTGGATTTTATTGGCCAACTCTCTTTAAAGATGCACACGAATTTGGCCGTAATTGTCTCAAGTGTCAACAAAGGGGGAATATTTCATGAAAAGATATGATGCCCCTAAACCCCATTTTAGTTGTTGAAATTTTTGATGTTTGGGGTATTGACTTTATGGGACCATTTCCTCTTTCCTTTGGATTTGAGTACATTTTGGTAGCAGTCGATTATGTTTCGAAATGGATTGAAGCTGTGGCAACTCGAACTAATAATCACAAAGTTGTGATCAAGTTCATTCAGCATAACATCTTTAGTCGATTTGGGTGCCCAAGGGCCATTATTAGTGATGGAGGTGCGCATTTCACAAATAGACACTTTGACGCACTGATGAAAAAGTATGGAATTATCCATAAAGTAGCCACACCATACCATCCTCAGACTAGTGGTCAGGTAGAAGTTTCGAATAGAGAGATCAGGCACATTCTTGAGAAAACGGTAAAACCCGATAGGAAAGATTGGTCCGCACGTTTGGATGATGCTTTATGGGCTTACCGAACTGCTTTCAAGACCCCTCTAGGAATGTCTCCGTACCGGTTAGTGTTTGGAAAGGCTTGTCACCTACCTGTTGAATTGGAACACCGTGCATTTTGGGCTATCAAGCAATTTAATTTTGATTTGAAGAATGCAAGTTTCCATAGAAAACTTCAGTTAAGTGAGTTGGAAGAGTTACGAAATGAAGCATATGAGAGTTCGAAAATTTACAAGGCTCGAACGAAGGCTTATCATGACAAATTCATTAATAGAAAATCATTTGAGCATAATCAAAAAGTGTGGCTCTACAACTCTAGGTTACGTCTTTTTCCTGGAAAACTCCGCTCACGATGGGATGGACCTTTTGTAGTAACTCAAGTATTTTCCCATGGAGCTGTTGAACTTAAGGATCCTAAGCAAGGGAATGTTTTTAAGGTGAATGGCCAGCGGTTGAAACCGTATATTGAAGGAATCAGTGATGGAGAAGTTGTTGAAACTCTTGATCTTGAACAACCAGTGTTGCTGTGATGATGAACTTAGTCTGGCTGAAGACGTTAAACTTAGCGCTCCTGGGAGGCAGCCCAGCTCTTTCCTTAGTTCATATTTTAACTTCTAGTTCTTTACTTTTAGAATAAATGGAGTAATAAAAGAAGATTGCGGGAACATGATGATAGAATAAAAGAAGATTGCGGGAACATGATGATAGAAGGACATCCAATTCCATACCCTACCAGGTTGTATCCTTCCATGCCATTTAGTTATTAATATTCTCTTCCATTAGGGACAATGGAAATTAAGTTGGGGGGTGAGGTAATTAATTAAATCAAATCAAATCCTCGAGTAAAATTTTAATTAGTTTTGTGTACAAGAATTCGTCTCGAATTGAAAAAAAAAAAAAAAAAAAAAAAAAAAAAAATCAAGCTCACTAAATGAGGAGTGATTAATGGTTTAGAAAATTTTAGAGATATTGAGGGATGATTTATCAAGAAAACCTTATAAGTGGTAGAGTGTAGTCCAGAAAATTTTAGAAGAGTAATTCCAGACCCTTCGGCCTATTGATCTTAATAATGAATCTTACTTATTTTGGTATATGCATTATAAAAAGTCCCCAGTTAAAAATTTCTGAGGTTAATAAAGATTTTTAGCATCTCTCACTGAGTAAACGGACCCCTTCGCCTAAGTAAGCGTTGTTGTTCGCGTCAAAAGGTGAGGATGTAACGAAATCTTTCGTAGAGTTAGTCTTGACTTAGCCTTTTTAACTCGAGTCATAAGCCCGAGGGGTGTTTTACACCTAATGCCCTAAAGCCAACTGGTTTGGGAGTCATTGGTTTAAAGCTCGCTACAAGGGTTAATTAGAAAGAAAGGTGTCAGGACATTACACTGACTTTACATTAAAAAAAAAAAAAAAAAAAAAAAAAAAAAAAAAGGGGACTAAATAAATATTGCATCAAAACCAAACTAAGTTGGAAGATTTAGATAGTAAGATAGAAAGTTGGGAACGAAAAAACTCTTAAAACTTCTATGGACTTTATTCTACTACTAAATGGGTGGAATTGGTAATCCAATGAAGTACCTTTTAATAGTCTAACCATGTATCCTTTGATTTTAGGGTTAGTACGATAATTTTCATTTCATGGACCATCTTAGTACACAAGACTCATCCATTTCCTTTACTCGAGGATGAGCAAAGTTTAAGTTGGGGGGTGTGTTAGACATTAGAATAATGAAAATTAATCCAACTTTATTTGATTAAAATTGATACTTTTTGTGATACTTTGCAGGAATTGACTCCATAAACGTGTAGATCTTGATTTTAGGAGTCCAACGACGCAAACGGAATGTAATTCGGACTTCAAACGGGCCCGAAATGGATTTTAGAAGGTTTTAGCACGGATTTCAGAGCTGCACGATTTTTGGAGCATCCTTAAAATCCTTTTGGTTTGGCTCACGGTGGACCGGCTCAATGGTCCACCGCATGAGCTGCCGGTCCATGGCAGCCATTGCTGCCGGTCCACGGGCGGAGCCGTGGACCACCGTGCTCCGATCGTGCCGAAACTCGCCGGAGAGCTTCCCCCGGCGCCGCCGAAGCCGCCGGCAACCTTCCCACCGGCCGGAGAGCTTCCGTTCGGCCGGAAAATGGCCGGAAGTCGGCTCCGCCCAAGCTCCAAGCCTGCTGCCGTCGCCCACGCGAGCCACGCCGCCGCCGCGCCGTCCGCCCTCCGCCCACGCCCACGGCCATGCTGCTCGTCCGCCCCTGCGCCGCAAGCCGCGAGCAACCAGCCCATGCCGCCCAGCCGTCCGCAACGCCCCTGCGCCACACCCACGGCCGTGCTGCCGCCCAAGTCCGCCCGAGCCGCGTGTCCGCCGAGCTCGCCGCCCAAATCAGCCCACGCCGCGTCTCCCCAGCCGTCCGCGCTGCCGCCCAAGCCGCCGCAGCCCCCTCTGCCACCCCTGCACCATGCCCAGCCGAAGCCGCGGCCCTGTTGCCACGCCCGCGTGCACGCCGTAGCCGCCCCGCCCGCCACGCTGCCGCCCAGCCGGCCCTGCCGCCCAAGTTCGCGATGCCGCGTCCACGTCCCTGCCGCCCAGCATGCGAGCCATGTTCGCCGTTCCTGCGCCACGTCCGTGCCCGAAGCTGCCTCCATTCTCCGCCCAACCTGCAGCTCTGCCCCTTCCCCTTCCACAGCCACACGTTGCACGTCGCAGTGCCGTCCGCTGACACCGTCCCTGCCGCTCAGACCAGGATGTCCGAAAACAAGGAAGCATCGAAACGAGAAGAGATGTCGGACGACGCTGAATGGACGCGGGATTGTGCGATAGAATTTTTGAATTTAATTTTTGAGATGGGGATGATCGTAAAAAAATCAGATAAGGTGATCGGATTGAGATGAAGAAATTACCGCGCTTTCCACACGGACCCGACACGGTATTTTTCAGCTATAAATACCTCGGTGATTCTTTTCTGAGAGAGGAATTTTTGGGAGGTTCCACTTGCTGTCCGTAGTTCCACCTGTTGCTGCCGTAGATCCATAGTACCCGGGTTCGATCCCCGGCAACGGCGCCAAAAATCTGATGCGTGTCGTAATGCACCGATTTAGAACCTTAATTCCACTACTCTAAAGGGTAGAATAGCGGGAGTAAGGGTCGATCCCTTGATTAGGATCCATAGTACCTGGGCTGGTTGCTCTACTGGAGCCTTCGATTTTCGGATCTAGGGATATATGTTTAGGTTCTCGAAGTCGGCGCCTAGAATATACTAACATACACCCTCCCTTCTAAAGCAAACAGCAATAAAAGATTTTTTTAAATTTTTTTTTTTTTTTTGGAAAGCGGAAGAATGAGAAGAGGTCTAAAGAGAAGTTCCTAAGAGAGTCCTAAACTAGAGAAAGTTAATTAATTAATTTTTTTTTTTTTTTAATCAAACAAGTAAAACAAATCAAAATCACTATCCTAGGGTTAACCTGGATCTAGACAGCTCCTAACTGATCCAAGGTTACCTTCGAGCACTCCAAGCCCAAGATCAATTAACTGACTTGGCCAGGTAAGTGTAAGGTGGGTGAAGGTTCCCTTATCGCTTGCCTTAGACACCAATTATAAATTGGCCAGGTAAGCGGAACCAACTCACGTCCCTTCGGGCTCTAGTCCCTGAACCACTTTCCTTAGACACCAAGGAATTAAATGATCTGAACCCGGTCCAACTCTAGGGTTTCCTTGTCCTATTGAGCTCGAAATCCTTAGGGTTGACGTCTAATTAATTTTAAAATTAAAGGCTTGGGTCAATGCAGATGCTGGATTGATGATTTGTGGGCTAAGGAAGGGTATTGATCTCTCCACCTTATCTGATTAATGGGTTGTGCCCTGAAGATATATTATGAAATTATGAAATGCAACAGCTAAGGTGTCCAAAAAGTTATAAACAAACAAAATTAAACTTAATTTTTTTTAATTTTGATGATTAAGTATCTGATCCTAATAAATTATGAAATGTATGTGTAATTTTTTTGGTTTTACAAAAAATAAATTTACCTAAGTGAATCTAAATTTTTTTTGTGTGTTCTAAAATTTTTTTGTGTGTTCAACCTTTTTGTACCCTAGGACAACCATTCAACATAACCTCCCAGTTATGCCAGGGCAACCTTATGTCAGGGCACTCAAGATCGAAAATTGAAAATTGGAATATAAAATTTTGAAAATTGATTTTTTTTTTTTTTTCAGAATAACGCCGAAAGTCCCCGGCAACGGCGCCAAAAATCTGATGCGTGTCGTAATGCACCGATTTAGAACCTTAATTCCACTACTCTAAAGGGTAGAATAGTGGGAGTAAGGGTCGATCCCACAGAGACTTTGGGGTTATCTTGAAAAAGTATTTTCTTTTGACTTAAAATAAACTAAAATAAACTAGACTAATGCAAGAATTAAATGCAAATAATAAATCTGTGAAAATAATTTAGATATGACCTATCTCAAGAGTACGGTCCGTATCCGTGGATCATGGCCCGTCCCTTAGGTATAGGTCAGTCAAAACTAATTCACTACGACTTACCTTAGACGCTAATCCAACATGACTCCAGCATGACTAAAATAAAATAAGCAAACATGGATTAATATAAAGCAAATAAATTTTATTGCATAAAAATTGGAGTACAGAGGAAATAAAAGTAAGGGAACAAGGGTCCCTTTCTCCCTTTTTATACGACTCTGACTCTCTGTCACAGCAACAGGTGGAACTACGAACAGCAAGTGGAACCTCCCAAAAATTCCTCTCCCTCTCGCAGAAAAGAATCATCGAGGTATTTATAGCTGAAAAATACCGTGTCGGGTCCGTGTGGAAAGCGCGGTGATTTCTTCATCTCAATCCGATCTCCTTATCTGATTTTTTTACGATCATCCCCATCTCAAAAATTAAATTCAAAATTATATCGCACAATCCCGCGTCCATCCAGCGTCGTCCGACATTTCTTCTCGTTCCGATGCTTCCTTGTTTTCGGACATCCCGGTCTGATCGGCGGACGGCACTGCGACGTGCAACGTGTGGCTGTAGAAGGGGAAGGGGCGGAGCTGCAGGTTGGGCGGAGAACGGAGGCAGCTTTGGGCACGGACGTGGCGCAGGAACGGCGAACATGGCTCACATGCTGGGCAGCAGGGACGTGGACGCGGCATTGCGAACAGCTGGGCACGGCAGCAGGCGGAGAACGGCTTCGGCTGGGCACGAACGGGCGGAGGCGTGGCCGTGGGCGGCTGGACGGCGGCGCGGCCGGCTGGGCGGAGACGGCTGCAGTCGGCGTGGCCATGGGTGTGGGCGGCTTGCAGACGGGCGGCGGGGCTTCGGCGTGGCCGTGGGCGTGGGCGGAAGACTTGCGGACGGGCGGCTTGCGGCGCCGGAGGCGGAGGCGTGGCCATGGGCGGCGGCGTGGCGGCAGCAGGCGGCTGGGCGGCGGCGCGGCGGAGCTCGCATGGGCGTGGGCGGAGCTCGCGGGCTTGGGCGGACGGGCAGCGGATTCCGGCCATTTTTCCGGCCGAACGGGAGCTCTCCGGCCGGCGGGAAGGTTACCGGCGGCTTCGGCGGCGCTGGGGGAAGCTCTCCGGCAAGTTTCGGCGCGATCGGAGCATGGTGGTCCACGGCTCCGCCCGTGGACCGGCAGTAATGGCTGCCGTGGACCGACAGCTCATGCGGTGGACCATTGAGCCGGTCCACCGTGAGCCAAACAAAAGCTTTTAAGGGTGCTCCAAAAATCGTGCGGCTCTGAAATCCGTGCTAAAACCTTCTAAAATTTATTTCGGGCCCGTTTGAAGTCCGAATTACATGCTGTTTGCGTCGTTGGACTCGTAAAATCAAGATCTACACGTTTATGGAGTCAATTCCTGCAAAGTATCACAAAAAGTATCAATTTTAATGAAATAAAGTTGGGTTAATTTTCATTATTCTAATGTCTAACAGGTTCATCATAGCTAAGATCCTCATCGAGATCGACCTCAATGCCAAGCAGAACCACCTCCTCATCCCCATTGGCTTTGTGAGAGCCCACCTTATCCTTTTCCTCTCTAATGAGGAGAGGGCCATCACCAACCTTCTCGACCAAGAAAAGAAGTGCAAGAAGCCAAGCACCATATCTGAGGGCGAGAAGACCAAGAAGAAGAAGCTTTCTAAATCTGATGGGGTCTAGGAACAAGGTGAAGGAAAGGCCTCCAAGAATAAAAAGAAGCAAGAGGTAGGGAGGAAGCAACAAGGGATTCATGTGCTAGTGTATGTGGGAGCTAGCATATGAAAAGTGTATTTGATGATGACTCATTGGGACTCCTCTATCATGGTACCACCTGCATTGATACTACTTATAAATGAATCCCTCAGATTATGAAATACAGATCCCCTTCCAAGATCGCACCTCTATCGATAAAGTTGATACCGTAAGAGAAAAGAAGATAATTTAATTGAGTATGCAAGACTTTATAATAAGAGAAAAAATCACTTACAAGATAAGAACTTGCACTCTCAATTCTGCATAATAATCTCTCAATAAGAAGTTCTAGATCTTTCACAAAAGCTTTCAACTCTCAAGAAAATCTTTTAACTCCTACAGGCTTTCTCTATCACTATCACAACCCTCTACTAGCCACTATCACCTTTTTTAAAGGCTTGAGCTATGTACAGGTCTTTGTGTTGAAGAGAACTTCAATAGAATTCCATAAGTTTAAATCATGTCAAAAATAGAGTCAGAACTAAGACACAATTGTGTTCTCAAGACCATAGACTATCCATGGACTACACTACTCTCTCCTGCATGAACCAGCATATAAACCGAGCCAATCCCTGCATCCCATGCATGCGCCCACAAGCATCTGAATGTGTTGACCACCGTGCACAATGTGAAATGTGCAGGAAACATGCATGGATCATGCAAAATGCATGACACATGGACTGCATGCTTGGCTTATTACTGCTAGGCTTGGCCTGCTTCTAGACCTGTGTTAGATCTTTTTTTTGAATTTTCGGTGCTTGGGCTGTGCATTTTGGACCGAATTAAGATATTCTCTCAATAATCTTTATCTCGACTTGACATATGGCCCCCACTTATCTTTTGAGAGCTCTTGAAATATCTCGCCCCCATGGCCTAGGCAAATATTTGCTACTCATGGATGGACAAATATGGGAGTTGAGAAAGGCTGTTCGATCCCATCTTTGTTATTATTATGCTCTACTTGACTTGAGACTTGCTTAGTATAGCCTCTTACGACAACAAAAACTTCACTCTATGACAACGTCTATTGTCGTCTCACATCTCATGCATGATCCACCTGCTTTTAGAGCTCCACCTCATAATAGGCTCCTATCTATATCAGGGACTCTATCTTATACTGGACTCCGTGTTAAAATGTAATATACTCCATACTTCTTTTCTTACAAGACAATCCTATTGCCACACATAACTTTTAGGATTTTATCACCAGCTCTCCATTTGTAGCTGTTTGATTCCAGTTTGCTCGATGAAATTAGATTCTTTTTAAAATTGGGTATATATCGATCCTCATCCAATTTTTTCACTACTCTATCACATGCCTATAGGCTAACTACCCTAATATCCTTGGTCACATAGCTCAATCTATCTGGTAGATGAACAATGCCCTGTCCACTCTCTAGAGAGTCAAGCAGTTCCTCTCTACTACAACTATGATACAAACATACAAAATCTAAAATCGCTAAGAGGAGGAAGTGGATACCTTGTTTTAGATTAAAAGGACCTCACCATACTCTTCAGAGTCGCTATCATAGATCACCGCCACAGTAGCATTTGTCCAATCTTTAAGTTACGTATGGGCAATCTTTGACACATCCTAACATGTTGTATCAGTAATATCTAATCTTGTCCACATCCCTTGACTTGGACCTAGACTGCCCATCTCATGATCCTCTATCACTTCGTCCTTGCCACCTGCACCTCTACTCACCGCCAAAGATAAGTTACCATATGAACTCGAAGCCTGGTTCTTTTACCTAAGAACCTCATTCTGGAGTAGTGCTATAGTAACCTCTTCCATCTTGATGGTGCTCTTCCCCCACTAGAAGTAGTTAACTCAAAGGATGGTGGAAGTGATGATAGCAAGACCAACTCCTTAGTCTTCTTCTCAACTTTCTCGTTAATACTGAGGAGATCGATGAGGATCCTATAGAAGTTGCTTAAATACTCTAGCATGCTCTGTCCCTTGCTCATCCGAGTTGATAAAATTGTTTTCAAAGAAAGAGTGCATTGGTGGGCAACTTTGCAATTTACATCTCCTCAAGTTTCATCCATATCATTATTGGAGAAGTCTTACTTAGCAAATGGATTACAACCTCATCTACGTACAAGTAGATCGTACTCATCGCTTGCATTCAAGCTGCCTTCAACTTTTATTCTCCATGATAGCTAGCCTCTTCTTACATAAGAGAATATCAATCACCCTTATTAGATGAGCATGTCCTTCACCCATGCTTGTAATAGAAAAAATTGCTTTTCTTGTCATACTACCGGTTGATCTTCACCTTGATTGTCCTTATCTTCTCCATCTTCTTTAACCTTGATCAATGTCACGACAATACTGATAGCGTTGCTCTAATACCAGTTATCATGGTAGCATCTGTACTGATACAATTTGTAAAGGAATCTCTCAGATTGTGGAATGTAGATCGTTGTCTAAGATCACACCTCTGTTGATGAACTTGATACTATAAAAGAAAAGAGGAAGAGAAAAAATATATAACATAATTTAATTGAGCATGTAAGACTTTATTTGAGAGAAAAAATACTTACAAGAGAAGAACTCACACTCTCAATCACATACAATAATCTTTCAATAAAAAGTTCCAGATCTCTCACAAAAAACTCTCAACTCTTAAGGAGAATCTCTAGCCCCTACAGGCTTTATTTACCACTACCACATCCCTCTACCTAGTCTCTATCCCTTTTTTAAAGGCCTTGAGTCATGTACAAGTCTCTGTGTCGAAGAGCACTTCAATAAGATTCTAAAGGTTCAACCGTGTCAAAATTAAAGACCAAAGCAAGTCAAAATCATATCCCAAAGATCATAGACCATCCATGGACTGTACTACCCTATCCCACATGAACCAGTGCATGAACTAGGCCAATTTCCACATGCCACACATGTGCCTATGCGCATTTATGCATGTAGACCACTGTGTGCTATGCAAAATATGTGGAAAACATGCATAACTATATGAAATGGTCCCATGGACCATGCAAAATGCATAGAGCATGGGCCATGTGGTGCACCTCATGCTGCAGGTCTCATGCCTAGCCTGCTACTACCAGGCCTAGCAAGCTCCTAAGCCTATGTTGGGTCTTCTATTGGATTTTCTAGTATTCGGGCTTTGTATTTTGGACCAAATCAAGATATTTTCTCAATATCCTTCAACGTCACCATCCTCAAAGGTGCCAAGTACTCAAGGTATCTAGCTAGGTGGCAACATCAAAGTAGGTGACAAGGTGGAGTTATGGAGATTTCAAGAAGGGAGGCAAGGAGACCTTGCTTCTTGCTCCACATGATTAAGGAGAAAGAAACCGAGGGTCTTTGATCTCAAGTGAGCTAAGCATTCTTGATTCTTTTCAACCAATCCTTGGCCTATCTATATTCCTTTTTTTTTGTTCAAGAAAAACTGTGTGGTTTGTTCATGAATGGGTAGAACTTGTGTTTAAGTTTGAGATTCTTTTATTAAGATTTGATTTATATATCTATAAGAGACAATGTAATTAATACAAGAGGAGGTTATTAATTTGGTGAATAATAGATATTGTAACATTATTATTTTTGAGAATATACTTGGTTCAATTGTATTTTCTTGATTATGTTTTTGTTAACATGATTTTTGAGATTGTATAAAATTGATTCTATGATATTTTTGTTTATTAGTTTAATTATTTATCATTTTTTCTTATTAGCCTGATTCTAAATTAGTTACCATTATTTTTTTATTAGCCTAATTCTATATCAGTTGTCATAATTTTTTATATATAATTTTATATACCATTATAATAATTCCTGAGATGCATCGAATAAATTAAAACAAAGATAATGAAGTTTTTTTTCTCTCCCCATCATTCTCTCTTGTTTTACTCTTCTTTCACAAATATTTTAAGTTGGTATCAGAGCTACATCTTTATTTCCCTGCATATCTTCTACTTTTAGTGGATCTAGTGATCATCCATTTTGCAGTAGATGACTTGTAGATTCTTTATTTTTAGATGAATCTATAGTCATTCTTTATCACTTTTTTTCTTTTTTTGGATATTTTATTATCTAGTTTGAGATCTTTTTCTTTTCTTTATGTATTTTGTTGTCCAATTCTAGGCCTTTTATTTTTTTTAGAAGTTTTGTTATCTAGTTTGAGATTTTTTCTTTTTTTTTAAAAAATTGCTATCTAGTTTGAGGCATTTTCTTTTTCTTCTATAGTATTTTTTGTGTCAAAGATTATTGGTATTTCCTTATATGGTATTTTATTTGCGAGGATCATCGACCTTCGATTGCTTTCACTTTGAGTGCCAGTTTTCTCTTCTAAGATATTTTTGTCTACGAGGATTATC